>JAJLRR010000203.1:38377-93859 GCA_030567175.1 Williopsis lachancei
TCGTTCGATAATAATAGGTGGACTCAATAACAAAGAATATCACAACACAGCGGCAACACTACAAGAGAGTACGGTCATAAGTAATTACACACCAAGCTGGTTTCATCCATCTGGATAAGTTCAGAGGTGAAAACCACATTTCAAGCAAGGCAACTTGGCCGAGTGGTTAAGGCGAAAGATTAGAAATCTTTTGGGTTTACCCGCGCAGGTTCGAATCCTGCAGTTGTCGCCATTTCTTTTTTTGCATCTTTTGCATCTTGCACAAGCCTCGAAAGAGACACTGCATAATTAACGCGTAGCCAGTACTTCAGTATATTGGTTGTTTACTTTGTAATGATAATAACTACTGACATTGAAAGGATGATCTATACAAATAAGCTATTAAGATCTACATCGTATTGATCTGAAAAGTTTAAAATCTGTTATTGTATTCACAATTTTACTTTCAAGCCATTGACCACTTCAGTATATTGGTTGTTTACTTTGTAATGATAATAACTACTGACATTGAAAGGATGATCTATACAAATAAGCTATTAAGATCTACATCGTATTGATCTGAAAAGTTTAAAATCTGTTATTGTATTCACAATTTTACTTTCAAGCCATTGACCACTTCAAGCCAATCTTCAAGATATTCTGTCTCACTCCATAGTTCTCTTGATTCACTTCGGTCACTAAGAATGGTTTCCAATGCTAGATCAGCTTTCGAAAAAAACTCTGACTTGTCTTCTAAGCTCTTTTGATCCCAATTCGATTTATTCTTCTCAATGAAATGTAGTACGTTCTTTCTATATGGAACACCTAATTGTTCATTGGTCATCTCAGTAATATTATTGAGATCTTTCAAACCTAAAAGTAAGACAGTATATGCCAATACTTCACCGACTTCATCGATTTCAACGTATTCAGAGCCAATTACCGATTCCAAACTTCCTGTTATTTTGGAAAACGGCTCATCAACGTTTACGATGGCTGCAAGTGCATCACATGCCATATCTTCGTCAAACACTTGAACGCCAAATGCACCCATTGCTATTCTTTGAATAATTGAGTATATTGAGCTTTGTAATATAAATATCGTTCAAATGAGCTATATTCACACTAGCTAGCTGTTATCAGCTGCAAAGAAACATCATAAAAACTTATAAAGTCTCATATAATAAAACTCGTGCTCCATCCTGTTCTAATTTACGCCCAGCCAAGGTGGCTCTCACAATTATTTTTTGTCGATCGTCTAGACAGACGCGCTAATGATGGATCGTGTCAGGCAAAGGAGATTATTAGACGAAAATGGTCATACACAATCATACCAAAGGAATAGTCTAGCCCTTTAATAACATTATTATTCAAAACATAGTTTACACATGATAAAAATTCAGATTCTATAAGATATTTTATCTTCTGATCTCTCCAGCCCTTTTGAGTTCAATCGCCTTCTTATACGGTGGTGCTGTTGGACCTTGTACAGGGTCAAGACTTACCCTCTTGACACTCTCGTCTATCGTATATGTAGCATCTGAATCATAACTCGATAGATCACCGCACGCTATAAATGGAGCAACGTTTCTCTTCTCCTCTTCATATTCCATATCATCTCTTAACTCGTATCTTCCAATGTTTGCTCCCTTGAAGAAATCCTCTGTGGAGACATTTGGATCTAGAGTCGGAGTCCAAGTTGCACTTGGTTTGTATCCAAGGCACACAATAAAAGCCTCTAAAGATGTACCTCTGGATGAACGAGGCTTTGCGCAGATCACTTTCTCAAATAAGAAACCAAGTTGAGAATACATCAAATCTATATCTCTACCTCTGAAGATCTTTGCAACAAAAGTACCGCCAGGTCTCAAGAGACACGTTGTTAGTTGTAGAGCCGCCAGGATAAGTTGTGCTTGGATATATTCATCTAGATCGTGTAATCCTGTGACGTCTGGCGCACCATCGGAACACACAAAGTCGGCAGGTTCTCCTCCAAAGATCTCGAGGATCTTACTCAAGGTCTTTGGATGTGTGATATCTGCCTGTAGTGTAGTGACACCGTTGATCGGTGACATTGGTTGTAAATCTACAGCCACGATCTTTGGCTCCACATCAGAAGGTCCAGTCTGCTCACGTTTCTCAAAGATCTCCCGTGAAAGCACCTGTGACCATGATCCAGGAGCAGCACAGAGATCAACAACACGGTTAACGCCTTTGAAAAGTTGGAACTGGTCGTTTAGTTGAAGTAGCTTGAACGCCGATCTAGCTCTCCAGCCTTCTTCTTTGGCCTTTCTTTATCAGTTGTTAGTCGTCTATGTGATTTTTTCCAAGTGAATGGCCTTGGATAAGGACAAAATATTGCTTACCTGTAGTACAAGTCTCTCTTATCCTTACTACTCTTTCCCATCGTAACCGCCAGCGCTCTCTGATGATAGCTCACCTGCTGTTGATGTTAGCTCATCGCTTTTGTCTCTTTGGGAAATTTTCATACTTTTTCCTCTAGGCAGAGGCCGGAATTCATGTGGTGATGCAATGTGAAGCCGGAACTGATTATTTTTGTTCGTGAGCGAAATCTGAAAAATTCCTCCATTAACGAACACTAATTATTGCAGTACATCAAGCCAATAGTACCTGGAACTAGTGAGCTGTGCAGAAAGCAACTCACAATGCTTAGAACTACTCTTCCACGCAGTATACGCTGCTTCTCAACATCCACAACGCTGCTTCGTGGTGCCGTGAAACCAGCCGTTGATCTCAGCATCAAGGAGAACACAACAACAGCTTATGAACCAAAGACACTTTCACGTGAAGTTGTATTGGAAACCACAAAGACACCTTTCCCAGTAAACGTCGAACTTAATTACTACGCACCACTTCGTCATGAGATTCGTCATGGTCATAAAGTTGCAGAATTGCAATTCAGAGCATATGATTTTGAGAATTTAGAATTTTTAGCAGATTTCGCTCAAAGAGCAGCTTATTATTTGGATATCCCAGTGAGTGGTGTAATCCCACTTCCGACTCGCCGTGAAAGATGGACCGTGATCAGAGCTCCTTTCGTTCATGCTAAATCCAAGGAGAATTTCCTCAGATTAACACACAAGCGTGTCTTGAAAGCTTATGATGCTACTCCAGAGGTTATCGATCTATGGGTCTCATATATTGCTAAACATTCAAATAGTGGTGTCGGTATCAAAGTACAGACGTTTGAGCGTGAACCAGTCAATTTGTCTGCAGAGTTGGACAAGACCGATCTAGAAAACATTGCCCAATACAAGGGTTTGACCGATAACCAAAGTGCTATTGCAAAGAGAGTACAGGAGCTTCTTAACGATCCAGTGTTCAAGCAACATATTCCACAGGAACAAGTGGAACAGGGAACCCAGGCAAAACAAGTCAAGGAGCCAAAGGCTTAACGAGATCTGAAACATAGTTTGAACGAATGCATGTACATAACAGTTACGATTAGAACGGTGTAGTTAAAAATTTGGCTCTATATTAATAGGATTTCTATATCTATCCATACATATCCCAACCTTCCTCTTCTTCTTCATCATCCTCTGGTAAATCGTCAAATGTCTTCTTATCCAACAGGTTCTTTCTACACATTGGACAAGTAGCATGTACTTTTAACCAAGGTGCAATACATTCTAAATCAAACTTATGCTTTGCATCACAAGGTAGCCTGACAACCAAGGGATGTGGATCATCCAAGAAATCGTTTGTACAGATCGAACATGCTTGATCTTTTTTCAAATTTTTATTGCTAACACGATCAAGAGAATCGATAAATTCCTGTGGAACACCTTCAACGTCCTTATCTGAATGTAGTTGTTCTAATAATGAATCTGCAAATGGTAAATCTCCAATCGATTGCAAAGCCCTTTGTAGTTGTTCTTGTGAAGTGATATTCCCCGTTTCTGAACCTTCAGCATTGATGTTATTTCTATTATCTGACTCGAAGAATTCCTGAAGAAGCGTTGTTAAAGTCTGATGAGACCGAAGTGGTTCGGGACGTTGTGGTTGGTTATTCTCAGATATGTTGTGTTCGTCTATTTTGGATAAGCCATTCGATTGTTAGTTCATTGGAGATAGCGACGATGACACGATATGCTTACCTTCGTACGTTGACATTGTTCTTTACTATGCTATGTGGTGAGCTATGGGTTAATTGGTTAGTTAATATTGTGCTATCAATGTAAACAAATTAGTAACTTATTGAGTTGTGATCTTAGACGTAGCGCCTCCCATACAAATAATATCACTATATTTTGTACTTTGCCTTCGCGCTCGCATAGTGAATATTTAATGTTCTACATGAGCTCATGAATTGATCGGCTTACTTGAACAAAAACAGAAAGAATCAAGCCGTATTTATTAACAGCAGTCGTCTATTCATTATCAGTGTTTATAGTTATACGGTCTTCGATCTTATGGGGCGTAGCTCTATCTTTTCTGTTGAGGCTTCAACTTAGGAAATTAGTTAGTCTCCACAGATTCATCAGCCTTGTTAGACAATGACTTAACATCTTTGATCGTCTTTGTTTCCTTTATATCAGATCTTGCAAGTTTCTTGATGAACTTAGTCACAATAGATCCGACTTTAGCCTTTTCAAGATTCGTCGACCCCATTGGACGCTCTTTACCCCACGTTACTCTTAACGGTATATTATCAATAACCAACAATCCTGCTTGTCCAGCCTTTGAAGAAGGTTCAAGCGATTTGGTAGCCTTTTCAGCATCGACTCTTCTCATGAAAGTGATAAACCCACATCGGGCCTTGTGTTGGCAGTTGAAACTCTTTATTTTACCAAACTGTTCGAAATAGTCCATCATTTTGTACTCCGGTAGAGAGTCATCAATACCAAAGATAAACAGTGTCCTTATCTCAGAGTCATCAGGTGGAGTTAATGAGCCATTGAAGGGTAATTTGGACACGATCTTAGAGACGTCGATTCGTTCAATGTGTTCTGGTAGTTTATCTCTCTTACTATTACTGGGTAGTGACTTTGGTGCTCTATTCCCCTTTACCACTGCCAATTTTTCCAAGATCTCTTTAGCCTTCTCTCTGTTCGATGTTATAGCAGCACCTCCGATGGATTTAAACTTATCACTGTTATTCGCCACATATAGCTTCGATATTTCATTCTTTGGTTCAGTTGCACCTTCAACGCCACTGACACCAGCCATCTTCAAAGCAGCATCTCTCAGTTGAATCGGGATACCATAAGTTAGATCCAAGAGACAGCTCTGACAGCAGTTTCTCTGCTTAGCACAGGTTAGACATATTATAGTGTTTTTAAAAGCTCCATTCTTAATTGGTGCCCATCGGTAAACTGTGAAAGGACGTGTACATAGTTTACACTCCAGACCTCCGCGTTCTCTTGTCATTTGTAAATAAGGATTTGGACCCAGACACGTTTCACACACCGCTGGTGGATCATCAGAGTCTGACATGATAGATGAATACACTATACTAATGGAGTTCTGGCTAGCACTAGTACTAGTTATGAAATATTAATGATGTTCGACAGTGTCAGAGTATTTATAATTTTCTTTGTTTTTAGCCATAGCCAAAAGTAACAAGCTGCAGAAAATGGCGATGAGGTGCTAAAGGCACTACGTAGTACAGTACAGCCTATAGTTATACAGAGCAAAATATTTATTCTACGGACAATAGAACAGTCTTAGGATAAAAGCTTCTACGGAAATATTATGAACACAGATCAAGATCTATTACATTATTTAAAACAATTAGAAAGACTAAAAGATTACTATGTTAGCAGTTGAACAAATATTGGTGATATGACACGTCGTTGCAAAGCACTCAAAAAAGATCTCATTAGACACACAGAATATTGCTAGATCAGTAGACATTCGTTATGTTAAATATATCAAAGCGATATAACTTCAATCAGGGTTAAAAAGCTAAGATTGATTCCTCATGGGTTTTCGGATGAAGAAATTCAAGTTGTTGTTGTCAAGGTTTTCATCAGATGAAGTTATATACACCAGCTAATATAAAAACATAGTGTCCAATGATAGATGATCTATTTCTTTGGCAATTAACGTTCCGTTTTAAAACAAATCCACACTTACGAATTGTGTTCATGAGAAGAAGAGGAAGGAGAAAGAAACCATTGCGGATAGAGAAAAGTAACCCTCATTCCAATAGCTGTCAGGTCAAACCTCTTCTTCGCTGAAGACTCCAAACAGAAAGTGTGTTGAAGAGGAAGAAGAAAAAAATTCAAGTGGTGGGAAAAAATTTATATACAACTCCACTAGGCTGGGCCAAAAAAAAAAACCACCATTACAATTGGTGTTTGGATGTGAAGAGTTTCTTTAAGGGCTTGGGAAAATTAGCAGGCGAGAGAAAAAGATAAAGGATTTTGCGTTGTTTAAGTTGAATGAATTACACGGGCATATAATTTGATTTAAACTTCGAAATTGATCAAATCGCAGGAACCAATTCTTCGAACTGAACCAACAAACCCTCACACCGTTATTACCCAACTGAAGTGCTAACAATCAGGCTTGCTAACGCAGAAGAAGTGGAACAAGTGCTATCGTGATCATATATCTCCCTTCATAGAGCACGAGCACCAAAAGATAAGGAAAACCCAGTTGGAGATAACAGAAATTTGGGACCATTAACCATGGATCACTCACGGCGATCTTCAAGAAGACCATCAATTGGTTCTGATGAAGAGGACAACAACAGAGAGATGTTCGGAGGTGTAGGCTCTGAAATCATTCCTTCATCGATCTCTTCGTTTCATCATATGCATCATTTCAACCATGGGAGATCAGATAGTCGACAGAGCTCCGTTCCAAGCTCGGCGGCATCTTCGATACGACGCGGGAGACTGGCACAGTCTCCAGGTGAAGTCGTCAGTCTAACACGCATGCGTTCAGGCTCACGCTCGAGATCACAATCAGTCGACCAGTTCAAGTTCTTTGACCCTGAACAAGTCGAGGCAGCACAAGGTGCTTCGACCATGGACGAGACAGTGGACTATGATACCAACTGGGACACAGAGCTGAGAAGAGACAGCTTCACTAGTGCTAGTCTCCAAGACTATGGGTCTTTGGATAGAGTAACTACACACTCTACCTATAACTATAGAGATAGGTTCCCAAGTGACAGTAGTAGAGGGCTGCTAGAAGATGACGGAAGTGAAGCAGAAGAAGAGCTAGGGCCACAGGTATCCAACAATGCAAACAATACACATGAAGTCAGCCCTGAGCTTCATGAACACTACTTCCCAAACTTCCCAGCAAATTTGAACTTTCAGA
This sequence comes from Williopsis lachancei, assembly GCA_030567175.1. Lineage (NCBI taxonomy): Eukaryota > Fungi > Ascomycota > Saccharomycetes > Phaffomycetales > Wickerhamomycetaceae > Williopsis > Williopsis lachancei. The sequence goes on from JAJLRR010000203.1 coordinate 45,653, forward strand.
GATTTTACATTGCAGAAGAGGATTTGGTTCTTGGTATTGCCGGTTATAAGACTCACAAACTAAGACAATACATATACAATGCTCTATGTATTATCACTCTTGGAATATTCTATCTAGCGATGAGATGGGCTCCAAAATACAAGTTTGCATTCGTCGGTGAAAAGACACCCTTGGCAAAGGCCGAATGGGTCATCATAGAAACTGAACATGGTGAATTAACAGTGGCTGATGTCCACAGACAATGGTACAACCGTCCATTATCAACGATAATGAATGTACCTCACTTGGATATGGAATCCGGAGATGGTTTAAGTCTCAACTTGGACCCAATAATCCCAATATTGATCTCTTTGGAGTATAGATATTTGAAGTTGTACTATTCTCCGGTAGAGGACATTTTCAAAACAAACACGAATTGGGTAGACCATCAATGGTTGCACCATTCAAGAGACGGATTGACTACCGATCAATACGAGGATAGATCATTAGTCTTCAATGCCAACACATTGGACATCAGGGAGAAACCTGTTACTCAACTCCTTGTTGAAGAGGTCCTTCATCCATTTTATGTCTTCCAGGTCTTTTCAATAATCCTTTGGGCTTTCGACGAGTATTATTACTACGCTACATGTATCTTCCTCATCTCCATTGTGTCAATTGCAAATACCTTGGTGGAGACAAAGGCAACAATGAAGAGACTAGCAGAGCTATCCAAATTTTCATGTACCATCCGTGTTTGGAGAAATGGATTCTGGAAAGAAACACAATCTCATGACCTAGTTCCAGGTGATGTGTATGAGATCTCTGATCCTTCTTTGAACACCGTTCCTTGTGATTCTGTGCTTTTATCAGGCGATGCAATCTTGAACGAGTCGATGCTTACAGGTGAATCTGTTCCTGTCTCCAAGTTGGCAGCAACTGCAGACACATTGAGTTGTCTTATTGATGGCAGCGCGCAAATACCTGCTCTGCTTGCAAAGTCATATCTCTTTAACGGCACAAAGATTATTCGTGTCCGTCATACAGCTGCTGATCCAGCACTTGCTCTTGTCACGAGAACTGGTTTCTCTACTACAAAAGGTGCTCTTTTGCGTTCAATGCTCTTCCCTAAACCTGCTGGATTCAAGTTTTATGAGGATTCATTCAAGTACATTGGATTTATGTCGGCAATCGCATGTTTTGGATTCATATTTTCAACCATTAACTTTATCAAACTTGGACTGGGAACACGTATTATCATTTTAAGAGCATTAGATATCATCACAATTGTCGTTCCACCAGCGTTACCTGCAACTTTGACAATCGGCACAAGTTTTGCATTGGCCAGATTGAAAAACAAAAATGTCTTTTGTATATCTCCAACTCGTGTTAATGTTGGAGGAAAGCTTGATGTCTTGTGTTTCGATAAAACTGGTACTTTGACAGAAGATGGACTCGACATCTACGGTGTTCACTCCGTTGAGAACTTTGATAGTTTGACGACTGGTGCAAAGAACTTAGATGACTCAATGTTAAAGACAATGGTTTCCTGTCACTCTTTAAGAGTTGTTGATAATGAATTAATTGGTGATCCGTTGGATTTCAAAATGTTTGAGTTCACAGGATGGAATTATGAAGAAGAATTCACTGGATTCAATTCACTGAACGAATCGAGAAATGACAGTGATATTTTACCAGAGAACACGGGAATTTCACCTTCTGTTGTTTATCCTACTGATGACAAGACTAAGATGCTTGGTATCCTGAAGAGTTTCGAATTTGTCTCCGAGCTCAGAAGAATGAGTGTTGTAATCAAATGTGTTGATGATTTCCATGTTTTCACAAAAGGTGCACCAGAAGTTATCAAAGATATCTGTGATCCTCACTCTTTCCCTCCAAATTATGATCAGTTATTGCATCACTATACCCATAACGGTTATAGAGTTATCGCTTGTGCTGGAAAACCTTTGAAGAAGAACACATGGCTGTATTCTCAAAAGATTTCTCGTTCTGAGGCAGAATCAAACTTACAATTCCTTGGATTTATCGTCTTTGAGAACAGATTGAAACCATCTACAACAGGTGTTATCAAGGAATTGAGATATGCCAATCTTCGAACTGTGATGTGTACAGGTGATAATATCCTCACTGCAGTGAGTGTTGGGCGTGAATGCGGATTGATTGAAGATGATCTAGTATTCTTACCACATTTCGATGATAAAGAAGGTATTCAATGGTATGAGATTGATAATGAAAATCTTAAATTGGATCAAAACACGTTGAAACTTTATGACTCTCATAAATCTTATTGCCTCGCCGTGTCAGGAGATGTCTTTAGACACGTCTTGAAGGATGAAATTGGGGTATATTCCGAGGATTACGTGAACACTTTGTTATTGAAAGGTAGCATATTTGCCCGTATGTCACCAGATGAGAAACATGAACTTGTTGAAAGACTTCAAGAGCTTGACTATACAGTTGGATTCTGTGGAGATGGCGCAAATGACTGTGGTGCTCTAAAGGCTGCGGATGTTGGAATTTCATTGTCTGAAGCTGAAGCATCTGTTGCTGCCCCATTTACTTCACGTAACTTTGAGATTTCATGTGTATTGGAAGTGATTAGACAAGGTCGTGCTTCATTGGTTACATCTTTTAGCTGTTTCCAGTATATGTCATTATACTCTGCTATCCAATTTGTTACTGTGTCAATCTTGTACAAAAGAGGGTCCAATCTTGGAGATTTCCAATTCTTATGGATTGATCTGTTTTTGATCTTGCCATTAGCAATCTTCATGTCATGGTCCGATGCATATAATAAGATTGTACCAAAGAGACCAAGTGCCAATCTTGTTGCTCCAAAGTTACTGATACCATTGGTTACGAATATTGTGTTGTTATTGGGATTCCAAGTCATCGTATGGGAATATGTTCAAACGAAAAATTGGTATATGAAACCTGTACCAGGTGGAGACGATGCAGTTCAATCTTCAGATAATACCGTTTTGTTCTTTTTTTCAAATTTCCAATATATCCTTTGTGCATTAACATTGACCGCTGGTCCACCATATCGTGAACCAATTACAAAGAACATTCCATTTATTGTGAACGTTTTACTTTGTATTCTATTCTCAATTATACTTATGAACGTTAACGTTGATGGATTCTGGGGAAGATTGTTCCAATTGACCAAGATCTCTGGTAGTTTCAAATGGCTTATTGTTCTTCTGGGACTATTGAACTTTGTTGCATGTCAATATATCCCACCTCTGTTCAAGGGGATTATGCGTAAGAGGGTGAGCTCGAAACAGTACAAGAGATGGCTAAAGGAACAGAAGATTGTTGTTGCCTAGAGGGTAAATTAGACTGTTGTTTTATTACTATGTGTACGTGATAGGGGAGATTATAGATTAATTTTATAAACACTATGATTCATGTTGACTCCTTGTAGAGTGTTTCTTGATCGTTTGCATTGAATCTTCTCAAAGAGCTCAAGAAGTCGTCTTTGTCGAAATAGGCACCGCACATTCTTCTCTTTCCTGTTGTTTTACCCATTCTTGAATGCAAAACTCTCCAGTTGTCAAAGATCAAGATCTCACCTGGCACTAATTGTTTCCAGACAACGTTTTCGGTCTCGTTGAGCACAAAATGCCAATTACGCAGTGCACTATACAACTTCTTTTGAGTCTCAACGTCCAGATGGTAATTTGTCGAACGATCAGAGTTATTCCAAGAGACCTGGACCAACTGATCGTCTTTATCGTGGATAAAAACAGGTTTACGTTGGACAAGATGAACATCACCGAGAGAATGACATTCAATTTCCAATTGACTCAACAGTTCATAATCCTTTGGGAAAGTCTCTTTGAATTCAATTGCACATTTGAAAGCATCAACAAGAGTTGTTTCACCACCGGTTCCATCATGGAACAAAAGATGGAACAGCTGTAGATATGGAGTATATTCCCAATATGTTCCATCTGTATGACTAGGGATCTCAATATCCGAATAAGCAGTATCCTTCATACTGAGATCAGTGGTAAAATCCCAAAATCCACCATAATGCGTATGTCTAATCGGTAAGAACTTATTACATAGCGTCTCTGTCGCTTCATTAGTCTCAAAGGGGACTCCATGGATAAATGAGAACCCGTATGTATGGATGTTGTTCAGGATCTGCTTATGATCTCCTTTGATGATGGACTCGTATGAGACTGTTGGCTTATTCTTCTCAATTATAGCCTTTGTCCAAAAGACACGGTGAGGATAGAGCGACTCCTTCTTAGGTGAGGGCTTTAGGTACTCGACACGGTGGCTCTGCAGCCAGTCCGCAGAGAAATCAGAGGTGTGTTCATCCGACCAGCTGATGGTCAGCGACGAGGGAGATGTGATGTCGATGGCCAAAGGATAGACGTCTGGGGCCAAGTTGTAGGTTTCAACGAGACGCTGATACGTCTCTCCGTTGAAGCATTCGGAACACTGGCAGTTCTCTCTGAGCCAGAAGTTGAGGCTGTGGGTTGTCTGTTGTTAGAATCTGTGTTTCGATGACAGTGTGATATGTGCGTGCTGAGCACCATGCGATGTGGTACTTACTACTCCAGGGTCTTGTCGTCATCAGTTATGATCTGCGACACTTCCTTTCCCGGCTGGGCGCTCTTGATCACCAGTTCAGCCATTGCGTTGTGTGTTTCAGTGTGTGTGTGAACTTCTCTGTGTGTGTCTTGTATAAGCTGTTCGTTTGCTTAAAAGCTCAATCGCAGTGAGTTGACTAAAGAATAAATGCTGCCTCTTGACAGGTTGATGATCGGAGCTCCCTCCTCGATCGATTCCAAATTTACGGGGTAATTAACCCGTTATGCCAGGCAAGATCCCTGACTGCAGCGCACGTGATCCTAGCTGCAATTACATATCACGTGACTGAAAGATGAAACTCCCCACTGCGGTACTGCCGGGATTGTGCTTCCTTGCATGGCGCCACTACAGTTTTCTTGCTATGTTAATATGGCAGGAAAGCACGGGATCGCAGGAAATCTTACAGGCGCACGCATATGACATTGTTAAGTTAGACGCTTGAGAGTTTGGGGAAACATTCATATAAAAACCCAGAGGTGGACTGTAATTACAGCTCTTTTCTCTCCCGTATATAAATAGCAAGACTCCGCTTCCTTCAACCATCAGCAATTACTTCAAAGCTGAACAAAGCATTGGAGCAACAAAGGAACACATATACACACACACACATCAAATCCCAATGGCAATCTACAGCCCACAACCACATCAGCCACCTGCACAAGCACACGCGGAACAGGGGTACTTCACCCACCCGCCAGGACAAGCTGCTGCCTCCTTGTCCACGCAAGAGCATCAACAGCCGCCACGCGCTAGCAGGACTCCACAGCCTGTTCCTCTTACGAGAAGACACACAAGCTCGAACTACATGGCGGCTCTTAGGAAGAGATCCACAGGCGACGTCAACGCTGCCGCTTCAACCAGAGCCGCTGCCGTCGATACCGCCAGCACTGTCGAAGATGGCATGAATAAGCTGACTTTGACCAACTCAGAAGTTGATCCACTTGACCAGAGTGCCATGAATACCAACCTGGATGAATGGCCAGAATCACAGAGAAAGCCTTATGGTGATAATCACAATGCAGGCATCAGCTCAGAATCCACGGTATCGATCAGCGGTGCTTATAGTCCAGAATCAACAAAGAGACAACTACAACGGAAGAGTATAGCTCTGGATTTGGCAAAATCTCAAGAACAATTTGGAATAAAGTATGGTGGTACGAGAAGAAGCTCAAACGATAATAATAATAATATTGATCAAGAAATTGAATATTTGAATAGGAAGAAAAGTGATGAATATGAAAGGTTAAAACCTTCGTCAACTTCTAACCCTTTCAGATCCTCAAATAGAAAAGACTCATCTGCATCTCCGTTGCATAAACGTCATGGCTCAAAATGTTTCCATTCGAATCAAATTGAGGATTCTAAAGAATCAATTATTGATAGTGATTCTAATAATAATCAAAATCCATTACAAGATTCAGATCAATCTGAACAATCGATAAAGAACTATTATCCACAAAGTTTTGAATATGCAGATTTTAAGAGAAGAATGAGTTCCCATTGAAAGTTTACAATCATTACAAATCTATTATTTCAAATTGGAAACATTCAATCTGATTAACACGGTATATATCTTCATACAGAAGGTTTATGATTCTTAACAAGATGTAAGAAATAGTTGAAATATAACCCTTGTCTTGATGGATCGTTCTTATAGTATGGATCGTCCTTCGAGCTTTCTAAAGTTGATCCATGTTCATTATCAACAATTGGTTTATGACCTAATCGAATCCATTCAGAACAACATGGACATTGTACAAATCTATTGATAAAGTTTCTTTGTCTAATCTCAAATAAAGATTTTGGATATGGCAATACTCTTAAAGAATTTAACGATTTTGAAGGTTTAAGAATACCATGTGACAACAGTAAATGGATATCAAACCGAGATTTATTTATCCAATTCATTCCACGGCATAATCGACAAAGCATCTGTTGTTCAAATTTAATCCCCACTGTCGAATAAGATGATCTATATTGACCTTGTGATTTTATAGTTCTTGCATATCTGATCTTTGTATAATTACAAAGTTTTTGGAAATTATATTCGTTTGACAAGTTATTTTCATCTTCATCAACTTCATGATCATTTGAAGAATTTGGACATCTCTTGTTATGCAAATATCTATAGTTGTTATCCGAATTAAGCAATGTTAAAGATTGTTTCAATCTATGGTTTTGAAAATGACGTGGTAACCAAGTCTTATCAGTCATTGAATTGAAATGTTTGTAATATACAACATTCCCGTCATTATCTGATAATATAGTTGGATCTATGGCCAATGATCTAGCAGGACTAGTTGGTATCTCTATCTGTGATTGGTACGATGGTTCATGTTCTATTAACAACTCATCAGAGGAACAAACAGATTCATCATCATGTATTTGTGATTCATTTGACTCAGATGATGTTTCTTCTTCTTCTTCTTTTACCTCTTCATGAATGGATTGTGACAGATATAAAGCTTCATCTGAAAGATGTCTTTCACCAAGGATATTTATAGCAACTTTGGAATTATTTGATCTATTGGTATACACTGATCTTATTGCATTTTCCTTTTCATCGTCATTGTTATATATATTATTATTAGGATGGTTAAAATTGTCAATGTTGTCATAATCTTCATCATCCTCTGTATTACAGATATCACTTTCACTTTCACTTTCATCATCAATCACAGAGGATTGATTGTTATTGATATTATTAATTGTCAAACCATTCATTGCATATGATATACTATTATTAATACTAAGATCTCTTGAAACTATTGCAGATGCAGATACAGATGAATATCTTTGATAAGTATTAAAATTGATATTATTTGTCTTGTTGAAGCTTCTTATTGAACTTGTTGATAATGAACCTGTATTTGAAGTGATATTGTGCAGTGAACTTGTATTTCTAAAGATCAATTCATTATTATGACTATGACTATGACTATGACTATTATTATGATTACTCATGGCTGTCAATGGAGTTGTTGTATTATTCTCATTAATCAATAATTCAGGATTCGATACAAATCCAACTGATCTAAGCAAATATTGCTGATGCATAGTTATACTAGTGATGTATAACAAAGATGGTATTCAAATAATGGAATTCTGTGATACAGTGCAGATGTCAGTTATATTGAATTTCTGTGATAGCAGCAGTATAGTATTATATTGGTATAGCTATAGCTATATATCTTGATTGATGATGTCTGTATACCAGCTATGAATATAATAAGCTATGAGCTATGAGCTATTGAATTGTATTATGATAATCTGATCGATAGCCTGCCTTTGCAATACTCTAATAGTCTATTATAGGTCATATTGCAAACGTATAATTTGTACAATCAATACAGATTCTCGTTATAAATTTATACCAATTTTGTGTCACTTTATTATGCAAATTTATATTATATCTTAATCACAATACAGAATATGGAATATTCCAAAATGAGGGATCAAATCCCGCGCGCGGCAATAATTAATATTCATCGTCGGAATTACTCTGTGATATTCTTTATAACGTCTAGTTGTTGTATGAATACAATGTAGACGTACTACAATAATATATTATATTATCGATAGATATAATACAATCAGTTCAACAGAATACATCCAGTTTTATTATAATAAGTTATTATACCATGGTCCTTATACCATCTATTATCCCCATATTTTCATAATTTAGTTCATCAGCAGTATAAGCTATATATAGCTAGCACACTAGCTTATAGCTTAAGATCACAGCTGCATGATTGAAGGGTACATTTGCAGTTTTCTGGAAGACATTTACAAGTTGCACTTCCACAAGTGTCACAACCTTTTGAAGCAGCAGTCTTTACTGTTGAGATTTGCTTTGGCTTTTCTTGAACAGATGAAGTTTGAGTCTTTTGGCAACAGGACATGATGTGATGTATGATGTGTGATATATAAGTTATATGTGTTATTGAAAGAGATGAATTCAATGACAAGTTCTACGAATTTTATAATACAGCAAGTAATATATTAACCAGCAGGTAACCTGGTCTTTATATATAGGACAAGCCCATGGTGAAATCAGCTTTAATTCGCCTGTAGTGAAAGACGATAAGCGCAAAAACCGAATGTAATTTCCCTTTTGGGAAAGTCTAAGCACGGATAAAGAAAAAAAAAAGGAAAGGCCACCCATATTAATTGGAGAAGCGGGAAAGCTCTGCAAAAGGCGATGGGTTTTTTAATTGAAATATTAATTACGGTGCGTTGATTGTGTTGACCATACATAAGGAGAACAATAGAAGCCTGGAACCCATGGTTGAATCTTGATGCATTTGACAGTTGACAATTGGAACGTTGAAGTGTGACGTTTGACACATCTTTGTCCAAACTGTCATAGTAAACAGTCCAGGCATAAATGTTGTTTTAAAAATGGCAGAAAGTCATGTGTCAACATGACTGTGCTATGTTGAAATCATTCTGATTAGCCGCTGAACGTTACTGAACAAATGAGCTATACACTGGAAGATTCACAACAGCGGCAACGATGACGATGTCCATCACAGCTCAAGTTGAAGTTTTATTAAGATGCAAGGAACACTATGAACCGATCGTTCCAGATCGGTCAAAGATTAATGAGGCAGTAATGGTGTTTCTTAAAAGTCAAATGACATGTCAACATGATGATGGTGACAATGATGATGATACCAACAGTACAATACTCATTCTTACACCTCATACAGAGGTAATAGCATTACCATCACATCTTTCAGATCTTGAATTGACTTCACAGATGGTTGATTCTCTATTGATTGGTGATATGAATCTTATAAAGGCTGAATTGATCATTAGTAAATTTGTTAAAAGGATATACATTGGAGAGATAAGTAATCCATTGGGAGATTATAACGAAGAGGATATGATGAGTCACAGTGATAGGGATGTTCAATTTAACGTTGCTATTTATGACTGTGTTGATAATAACATTAGCCGCTGTGATAATGATGATGACATAAACAAGGATAAGACACTTGTTGATGAATTTGATGAGATTACTCTAAAGACAGAGAATCAATCTACAGATCTTCCTGATACCATCTATTCAAAATTGGATGAAGAAACTTTATCAACCGTTTCAATAACTCGTTTACCGAATTCTTCTTTAGATAACCTTTGGTGTTCATTACAGTTTAAAACAAGTTTTAAATCACAAATAATGGGACATGCAAAGCTTTCATTAGCATTATCGAAATATTGTACTGGCAATGATAATCAATCTTTTAATGAACTCAATTCAATGAATAACAAATTGTTGATATTACATGGACCTCCTGGATGTGGTAAAACGACGATTTGTAAAGCATTAGCACATAAGTTGTCTATTGATTTTATCTATAGTGATACCAACTATACTAATATTCATAATTCTGCTCTATTATTTGAAATATCTGGTGCAAGAATCTTTTCAAAATGGTTTGGAGAAAGTTCTAAAAAATTAGAAATCATATTCAAAGATCTAAATAAGATCATTAAGAATCATCCAAATGTATTGATATGTATATTGATCGATGAAGTTGAAAGTTTAGTAACTTCAAGAAGTCAAAATTTGGATAAAAATGAAGCAACTGATTCAATAAGAGTTGTTAATACTCTATTAACTCAATTGGACTCTTTAAAGAATTATTCAAATTTCATTATATTTGCAACTTCAAATCTTATTGATTCAATTGATGAAGCATTCTTAGATCGTGCAGATGAAATATTTAACATTGAAAGACCAAACATTATAGCTACTTATAACATCTTAAGACAGAGTATAAATAAATTGATCAATTGTGGTATAATCAAAGATGCTGAACCATTACCTGCATATAATGCTCATAAAAGTAACATTAATAACAATACAGAAGAATCTTTGCTATATATCATCAGTTCAAAATGTCATAATCAATGTACAAAGATCACTAGTGGTAGAAATTTGACTAGATTACCATTAATGGTTTGTGCAAAGAGACAAATAACAAGTGGTAACATCATTCCTGTTTCCTTGTCTAGATTTCTTCAATGGCTTGAAATAATGGTCAATGAAAACTATGAATGATTATAACGTTTATATTATTTAGCTAAGATTAATATCATTTGTTCATGATTATCATCATAATTTACTGTAAACGGTATATTGCCTATTTAGGCAATTTAACATATTTTTCTAAAATGATCAAGAATTTTACTCCACGCTCCACGAAAGCTGCTTTTCTGAAAATCAGGGGGTTAAAATGGTATCACATCAACAACTTGTATACAACAGCTATAAGACAAGGAATCGCAAAAGACAAATTAGATCACAATAACAATGTCTCATCGCTTGTCCGCTGCACGTTTATCCAAACGTACACTTGCAACAGTCGCAGAGGCAAATCCTAACCGTCGATTGGGTGGACTCAAAGATCAAGATCGAATCTTTCAAAACCTTCATGGTTATTATGGAACAGGTTTAAAAGCTGCTCAAAAGCGTGGCGATTGGTATAAGACCAAAGAGATCATCACAAAGGGTGATTCATGGATCATCGATCAGATGAAACAATCGGGATTAAGAGGACGTGGAGGTGCTGGATTCCCAAGTGGTATGAAATGGTCATTTATGAATCCACCAGGTTGGGAAAAAAACCCAGGTCCAAGATATGTCGTTGTCAATGCCGATGAAGGTGAACCTGGAACTTGTAAAGATCGTGAAATCATGCGTAAAGAACCCCATAAATTGGTTGAAGGATGTCTTCTTTCGGGAAGAGCAATGAATGCCACAGCGGCTTATATCTACATTAGAGGTGAGTTTTTGGAGGAGGCGAACGTGCTACAAACAGCCATAAACGAGGCATATGCTGCTGGATTGATCGGTAAGAACGCATGTGGCTCCGGTTATGACTTTGACGTTTATATCCACCGTGGAATGGGTGCATACATCTGTGGTGAAGAAACAGCGTTGATCGAATCGCTTGAGGGTAAACAGGGTAAGCCACGTCTTAAACCTCCATTCCCAGCAGCAGTGGGTCTCTTTGGAAGACCATCGACGGTGACGAACGTTGAGACCGTTGCAGTGGCACCAACGATTCTTAGAAGAGGACCTCAATGGTTCTCCGGGTTGGGAAGACCTGGTAACACTGGCGTGAAGCTATATGGTATCTCGGGACACGTTAACAAACCATGTGTCGTTGAAGAGGAGATGGGTATCCCTCTAAAGGATTTGATCGAGATGCACTGTGGTGGTGTCCGTGGAGGATGGGACAATTTGCTCTCTGTCATCCCAGGAGGTTCTTCTGTTCCAAACTTGACCAAAGAAGGCGCAGAGAAGGCCCTTATGGACTATGACGGATTGAAAGAAGTTGGTTCTTCCTTGGGAACAGGAGCTGTGATAGTGATGGATAAATCCACCGATATGATCAAGGCCATTGCTCGTCTCTCTGCGTTCTATCGCCATGAGTCATGTGGCCAGTGCACACCGTGTCGTGAGGGAACAACATTGCTTGCGAAGACCATGGATAGATTTGTCATTGGAGATGCCCAAGCCAGAGAGATCGATATGATTATCGAGGTGTCCAAACGTATTGAGGGCCATTCGATCTGTGGTTTGGGTGATGCATCGGCTTGGCCAGTCCAGGCATTGGTGAAAAACTTTAGACCTTTGATCGAGGAGAGAATCGCACAGTTCAACGCTAAGAAACAAGTTGGATATGGTGGTTGGGTTCCTGAAGCCACTGTCTATGACGGTAAGGTACACGGATTACCAAAGAACTTCCACCATTAGAGCCCACTCGTCTTATTTATTAACTATTTATTTATTCTATTTATTTATTCAGCAGCCTATTGCCTTATTTATTCCGATGTGACTTCCATGATAACAGTGTCATCATCATTCAACATCATTTAGTATATAGGCTGTACAAGGATCAATACACACTCATACAATATTAATATTTATATTACAGTCGCTATCAATCTTTTATTCATTACTCATTAAAATCTTTATCAGTAGCAGTATCGTCATCAATTAGACGTCGACGTTGTGCCTTCCTGACTTATATTCGTCTTCCCAGCTAACGACTCCTCTCTAAGCTTCTGAATCTTCTGCTTCACCATTTCATTGATCTTCTCATTCGTACGATCTTCAAGGAGCTGCAAATCGTCCTGAAGATCTCTCTCCAGATCATCTGTGATCTTCTTCTTTGTCTTAGTCTTTGTATCTGTCTTTCCATCTCCATCCAACTTCATCTCAACGGATGCCTGTGATCTAAACTTGGCCAACACTTCATCCTGTATGGCCTTGGATACAGCCTCCACGGTCTCAGAGTTCTCATCGAGCGTCGTTGGTGGTTTATCAAATCCGAGCACTGTAGAGTGTGTCTTATGATCGAAGTTTCGGCTTTTCACCTTTGTAATTGATTCTGATGTGAGTTCTTTAGCAGTTGGCTTTGATGATAAAAGTACAGAAGAAGTTGAGTCTGTACTATCGTTCTTATTTGTGGGTGCTCTTGTCTTGTTCCTCAGGGCAGCAAGACGAGCTTTACGTTCTGCTGCTTGTTCCTCTAGCGATGACATCTGGTAGTTAATATGACTTCTGTCTTTGGCTGTCCAGTGGATTGATTGACGTTGATATGTTGTTTCTTAACACTGTTTAATTGATGGACACTCATAGTAATTGTGCACTTTTTCTTAGCGCGCTAACAAAATCATCACCAAAATATTTATTAATCTATCACTACAATAAACAGCTAACTCTCTATAGTTTCGTAACACATTATTTTTATAAACAGATCAAATTATGCTAATTCATGCTAATAAACTCCTCCTTAAATGCAAAGTAACTAGTCATTAAACAAACAACAAACATACACAAACAAACGCCCACTCATTTCAAACTCTTAATGAAACTGTCCAAATTATACTCTTCTTCATACTGTGATTGATCCCACAGTTCACCAAGCTCACCAATAATCGCACCAGCTTGACCAGTAAGCCCAGATTCGTTGATAACGTCTTCACTGGTCTTCTTCTTACCAACACCGGACTCAGAATCTCCTTCAACATCATTACTCTGTTCTTGTTGTCCACTCTGTTGAACATCAAACAGATCCAACAGTTGATTGGTATCCATAGACGCCAATCCAGCATTCTGTTGACTGACAATTGTAGATGCAATATTCATCTTGAATTTTTGAAGACCCATAATCTTCTCCTCTAAAGTGTCCTTGGTGATCAATCTATAGACATTGACAACTTTCTTTTGTCCCAATCTATGTGCTCTATCCATTGCTTGTAGATCGTTCATCGGATTCCAATCGTGTTCAACGAATATCACAGTATCAGCACCTGTTAAATTCAATCCTAATCCACCAACTTTAGTAGTCAACAATAAGACATCAATCGAAGGGTCATTGTTGAATTTTTGAACAATCTTTTGACGATCCCTAGGATCAGTGGATCCATCTAATCTCATGAAAGTAACAGACGGTAAATGTTTTTTCAATAGATCACTTTCAACCAAATCAAGCATATCCTTCAATTGACAAAAGATCAAGGCACGATGCTGACTGATAACGTTATCAGCCATAGAGTTCTTATCAACATCTTGAACACCAATACCACACTCTAATAACAAGGTCTTTAGTGCCATAAGCTTTGGTGCATGTTTAATATCGTGTAGACCTAGACCTGTCTGTCTCAAATATTTACCAACATCCTTATACTGTGGATGTGATTCGTTCAAAACCAAAGCTGGATGATTACACAGTTTTCTCATGTATTGTAAAGCTTGGAAAATATGAGTCTTCTTCTCTGCAACTTCACTCGTTTGGATATCTTGTTCAACAACGCCCTTTTGCTTCTTTGCGAAATCGTTATAAAGTTGCTTTTGAAGATCACCCAATTGACAGTAGTAATCTTGAATGATCTTTGGTGGTAAATCTGAAAGAACTTCTTCTTTCAAACGACGAAGCATAAATGGTAAAACTTGCTTGTGTAATGCCTCTAATGCTAATGCTCCAGCTTCTTGTTCTTTTGAAGATGTCTTGGAATTTCTTGAAGCTGCAATTGGTTTAGCAAACCTCTCTTGGAATAATTTCTCAGATCCTAAGAATCCTGGCATCAAGAAATCAAACAATGACCATAGTTCTAAAACGTTGTTTTGAATTGGTGTACCGGAAAGAATCAAACGATGATTGGCTCTTATCATCTTGACAGATTTAGTGAGCTTTGAATTTGAATTCTTGATGATATGACCTTCATCCAAAACACAATAGTTATAATCCTTACTTCCCAAGAATTCAATATCGTTACGAATGACATCGTATGATGTAACAATAATATCACATCCTTCGAATTGTGTTCTCAAATCTTTTCTAACAGATGGACCACCAGCATAGACCAACACCTTAAGGAATGGAGAATATTGGTTGAGCTCCTGTTCCCAATGACCAGTCAAACTTGGAGGACATACAATAAGCGTTGGAAGAGGTCTTGTTTCAATTGACTTTGTAACCTTATAATCCTCAGCTCTTAAATATTGGTCACTGGCAACAATACAGATAGTCTGAAGAGTTTTACCTAGCCCCATATCATCACAAAGAATACCGTGCAAATGATATTTGTTCAAGAAGGCCAACCAATTCACACCTTCTTGTTGATACTTTCTCAAAGTGGCATCGATAGCGACTGGCAATTCAAAAGGTTCAGAACTGGATGGGTCCATCATTTGACGGATAAACTCACGTTCTTTCTCCCTACCTTCCAATAGCTCTTGTGGAACATCTTCAGGATCAGGAATACCAGCCTCTAATGGAACAAGCTTGATGATAGACGCAAACGTGGTTGTAGCAATCACACGTGTATCCTTATCTATATCACTCATACGTCCCAAGATTGGAACAATCAAGAAGATAACATATGGTAAAATGTCTGCATCCATGGTCTTGGATAGATGATAAACAGCCTCAGTACCACCTTGACGTTCATGAACATCACCGGCATTGTTCAACAATGGTAACACTTCTTTGACCATATATGGAATGACCTTTGATGGTGAGATTCTTGCAAGAACAGCCAAAGCCTTAGCGGCAGAGTATCTAAAGACTGAAAGAGGCGATCTCAGACCGTTCAGCAACAATGGAAGAAGATCGAGGAGTCTTTGTTGTAGACTCTTCTCAAATGAAGGAGATAAAGCCTTGAGAACACCAAGAGCATCGATGATAGATTGTCCCAATGATTCTTCAACTTCGACACCAAGTGGCGTTTTAAGACTATCCAGAGGATCAAAAATAATCTTCGAAAGTTGTGGAACCTTCTCAAATACTTTACTTCCGAATTCTTTTAAAATATCTTCTAATGCCATCTTAGAGCCTCTTCTTTTGATTTTTGCCTCATGTAGCGACTCATCAAATCCATCAGAATCAGATACCACATTCTCATCTTTACGAATGGACAAGATAGAGTCAACAGTGGACTTTGTAGTACTAAACTCAGGAACTTCGCTTGCATCAACGCAAAGGAAAGCACAAAGATTCTTCACAATCTTATCAGAAACGTTAGTCTTGCCACTATTTACCAACTTACGGATTAAATCAGCGATTGATGAAGCACTGCGTGATTGTAGATCCTCAAGCTCCTCCATCTTCACACTGTCCATCAACGAGCGGATAAATGGATTCAACTTTTTTGGCAAATCGCTTAACACGATAGCTGCAGAGGCGTAGTTTGACAATATGGCTGAAGTTCTCTGAGCCTTGAGATCTTGTGCTTCTTTGATTGCACTCAAGACTCTTGCCTTGGAGTCTTCTAATGATTTCTGAGCACTCATTTTGTACATGTTGGACATTGATTTCATCAATTTTTCATAGGTCTCTGTAACGACAATTTGTGCCATTTCCAAGTTGAAAGCACCTGGTCCAGCATCGGTCTCACCTTGAACGACAACAGGAAGATCTTGTATTTTTCCAGGAGAAATGTTACCTTCATCCATAAACACTCTGAACAAGGAATGACATTGCGTTCTGACAACTTTCAAAGTTGGTACTAATTCTCTGTAGTATGGAAGACTTGAAGGATTAGATAAAACTTCAACAAATGTGTCATAAAACTCAGTGACGATCACACTGGAAGGAGTAATGTCACGTTTCATGAGGGCACTGCAATATTCCTTTATCACAATAGAGAGCAAAAGTCTTGGGGTAGAATGTGGAGTTGTTAAATAGTTCTTCAACAACGGAATCAATGAGCTGATAGATTCTTGATCGAGATATGACAATATCTGACCCATTGCAGTAGCAGCAGCAATACGAGTTCTATAGAAAACCTCAATTCCCAAAAGTGTGATATCACCAATGATCATCGGACCGTCAATGTTGACAGTCTCCAATTCATCTGGTGGTGGGATGGATGACTCTGGTTCTTGTTTTGGTGGGGATTTTCTCTTACGACCTCTTCCAGAATGAGCCATTGTCGTGTCAGAGTTGTCAAGAGTTGATGGATCAAATGGTAAACCAGAAGGTTTCAGTAGACAATGAGAAGCCATAGCATAGTTATAACGTGACACACCAATAGGTGTCATGAGTATATTCATCAAAGGTTTTATATGTTGCACAATCAACGAACTAAAGTCAATACCCTTATTCTTCTGAGCTTCGTTTAATAAAAGTTGAAATACTTCTTTTGATAGAGACAAAACCTCTGTATTTTGTTCCAGTAACAAATTTTGGAATATTAATCTGATAGAAAATCCATCTATCCAATCTTTTGTACCATCATCGGGTATTGATAGAAATGCAAGAAGTGTCTTTAATACAGAGACTCTCACACCGATAAGAGAATGCCTCAAGAATGGATATAATTTTGGAACCAAATTTTGGAAGGAATATTCATCATTTTCCGATGCTTCTTCTTTGACAATTTCCAAAACTTCAGGATGCACACATAATTTTGATAACAAATCCATAACTGAACTGATTGAAGCAGAAAGATCATCCTTTAGCTTTGTAAGACATTCACATAGTGTTATGATTACGCTGTTGATTGCATTTTTCTTCAATTTCACGAGTTCACTGGTGATTGGAGTAAGAGTGGAAGCAGCCACAGATTGCACGTCATCTGTTTCGTTAAGACCGTGTAATACCATTCTGAGAACATCGTCAAGTAACTCTGGCCTTTCGGCCAATATATCAGTTCTAACACTGACCAAATAACGAAGACCTAACATACCACCATGACTAGCTTGCCATATCGGTGGGACTCCATCAACAGAGGTATCTTGAAGGACCAATTCATCCAAGTGGTTAAACACTTTTATAACTAGTTCCTTGTCGAGATGTACAAGTAATGCAGCCAATGCCTGAGCAGCAGATTCTCTAACTGGAGCAACAACAGTATCGTACACGTAATCGCCGAATCTATCAGTTGCAAACAATGTCAATAGACGAGAAGCCAAATCTTCTAAAGTTTGTCTATTTTTTTCATCATTCTCTTTGAGAGATCTTCCCTTTACCCTTCCAGCACCTTTCCCGTGCTTTTTTACCAATTCACGGATACCAAGAACGGCACCATGTCTTATTTCCCAATTTTCAGAAAACATATCAGTTATCAAAAGTTCATAGACACCTTGGAAGGGCCAAACGAGACCAGCAACCTTTGCATGTTCAGCCAAGATTGGAGGTATTTCCGGTGCTTTAGCCTCAACGACCAATTTTGTACCACCAGCTTGAGAAGTGATGTCAACTTTTTGAGTTGATCCATTCGATAAACCGTTTGAAACTGGTAGATCTTGATTCACGAGTTTTCTTGAAACAGAACTTTGTGAAAGATCCACAGGTTTTGTCTTTGTCGAGGCTCCTTTTCCAGCCATTTTAGCCTTACGTTTGGCCATTGCTTTTAATCTAGCGCTTGATATTGAGGATGAATTCGATGATGCCTGAGCAGGTGGTGTTGCTGAAGGTGACGTTGAACGTGAATGATCCGGAGATGGCATCTCTTGCTTTATTTCAGATTTGATCTCTGTCTTAACTGAAACATCGTCATCAATTTTGGGTGAATCATCGCTTTCAGGTTTACCTTCTGCATCGAGCATTAGTTCATCGTCCAATTCAGAATGGATCCCAAGGGTCTTTCGTACAGAGAGTTTTTGCTTCTTTAGTGATGCCATTGTACGAGTTGTTGAAGTTGAATCAACTTCTGAAGACGATAGAAATTTCTTACCAGATTTGAATATTTCATGAAGGTTCCATTGATCGAGCGCTATGAAGTTATTATCATCATTTAGAAGTTTTATCTCTTGTTCTTCTAGTTTCACCTGTACGTCATCGAGTTCTTCGAGTTTGACCTCACTTGGATCTTCAGAGTTTGGATCCCATTGTTCTCCATGGGACAGGATACCACCAAAGGCTCTTGCCGCCGAAGTTCTAGTTTCCCATTTCTTGGAGTTGAGATATGGATAAACACGACTCAAAAGATTTAGAACTTCTTCTGGATGTGCCTTTGCCAAGTCAGCCAGTTGATCGGCTGCTGTGTTCCTTATGAATTGTGTTGAGCCTGTGTCCAGGAGCACAACGAGACGCTCCAAACGCGACATTTGTAATACAGAATTACCGCCTGTGTAGATAGAATATAGTAAGATAGATTAGCAGCAGATGTAAGTGGTGATGCTGTGTTATCCTTTGATCCATTCAGAGAGTTTGGTATGGCGGATAGTGAAACCAAGCAATTGCTAGTTATATTCGGATACAGTATAAGTAGAGAAGAGTTGGTTGGTTGGTTATCTTTACTCTGATAGACAACGCTGTATACTCCAATCAGCCCAGTTTATATCAACACACTGTAGCTGCAGTACTTAACACTGTAACAACGAGGTTATGCAGCCCTTAGAATATCAGATCTGATTATTTCCCCAGTTTGATGTCTGGATGTTGTGAATTTCTGTCAAGTTTTCGAACGGGCAAATAATAGCATTTTGTACGGTAAATTCGAGGAAATTTCGTGTTGTTATATACGCGTGAGACTTTTTCGGTTAGTTTGAGTGTGATTGGATCTAATTTTGCAGTTTTCTTGTGTTTTTTTTTTTAATTTTTAATTTTGCCCCCTCGAACAGCTGCAGCTGTAGTAAGCACTTGGAAGGCTTTTAAATTTATTACGGAGGGCTGCGCGACGTGCCCTCTTCTTTAGCAGAGAGCCACCTGCAAACACAACATAATTATGTTATCATATACCGCGTGAGGTTCAGTTAAACGTAAACAAACAACAACGTCAGCGTGTTCTATAATTATGACGTTGGGAACTATATCCATGGAATGAACAGCTGTCAGCTAGTCAGTATAAGTAGATACTTGATTAAGACGTTTGTTCGGATTTAGCTCATGAGCATGAGATATCAAGCTGAAATTGTTTTATCTGTCTTTGCAGCAGGTGCCACCAACCTTTTAGATACATGAGCCCTGTAATAATCTTCAACAACGCGCGCCTAATTGGCTGCGACATATAATTACTCTGTAGCTTTAGATCCCATTTATGTCAACTAGACAGACGTTTGACTTGAAATTTAGAACTTCGTGGGAGCTTTAAGAAATGGAATCAGTACAATTATTAAATAGAAGATCACGGTTTCGGTGAGATGAGTATCACTCAACAAGGAACGACGTATATAGATGTTCTAATTGAAAGGCTCTTTCGTGTATTCTACAATTGTACAAAACTGATGAGATTGGCATTGGCAATTCAGTCAGATCTCTTATAACTTGAGCTTTAGCACAATATCATGAAAGTATGATGTCCTTAAGCTACGTTAATGCTCTATCTGCTGGTGTTAAAGCGGTGCAGTACTTGCCAGCTGGCCGCCAAAATAGAAAAGGGGTCAAAATATTATGCACAGCTGTACGTTTAAAATGAGAAGCTGTATTTTTGTTAGCTAGAAATTTCGCCAAATTTGCGTAAAGTAACAAAAATATTTGTGACTTATTCTACAGTTAAGCAAATAGGTGCATAGATCGGCGAAAGTCGGATTAGAACAACTAATTTTCGTTTTAATGGTTCACCGAACGTGACTGTGTTTTTCTTTAAAACAAAATTCATGCATATGTATAACCAAGACACATTGGTGTTCGGATGAATTCAAATGTACTCTGTTCTATGGAATTTTTTCAACATCATCAACTTTTCTTCATCATAACGTCAATTCAAAGAAGAAGAGAACTCATCACACACTAAAGTCAAAAGTCACAATGCCACGTAAGTAATGATCATCAATAGCAACAAACATGTTGCTTGAGGAGTTTTGCCACTGTTCTCTATGATGAATCGCTATTCTTTTACTTGTCTGTATCTTCAAGGGAAAAGGGAAGAGAAATTCATTAAAAGTACAAGCAACTCCATGAATGAGGTTCGGGTCCTCCATTTCGTCTTTCTGTTTTTTCCATTCTTCATCTTCTTGATGTTACCAAATATCATGTTATATGATTGTGTGTGTGTGTTTCTCTGGTTTTATTTAAACTTGAAATGAGCTTTTTAAAAGGTTATACAGCTGAATTCCCGACACTTCAGTTGTAAACCTGAGTCATTTTCAAAGTGAGAAACAAGATATAAAATTGCTAATGAAACAGGTGGAGATAAGTAATGTTGCATTTGCTCTTGATTATAGAGTACAATCTTGACCTTTTATATTTTGATTTCTTCTGTCATCTGTCAAGACTGTATCACTATGATCATCAATTGTTATACCTTATTTATCTCTGTTGCATTGTCTTACTACCAAGGACTCTTGCAAAACCTGCTTTCTTTTGTTGATTGCTATATCTTGTTCTTTCTTACTTGTTATATGATTCAAGCTTAATACACTATCTATTTCATTTTATTTGCTGTTATTTTCATTCTGTGAACAGAATGAAAATACAAACATCAAGAGTTGAATGGTTACGGGATATGACAGGACCAATTTACCCATTCATCTTGCTTCATGTAGATGCTGTTTTATTAAACCTTTGTTCCATTGAACTAACAATTTTTGTTTGAAAAAGGTGCTCCAAGAACTTACTCCAAGACCTACACTGTCCCAAAGAGACCATACGAGTCTGCTCGTTTGGATGCTGAGTTGAAGCTCGCTGGTGAATACGGTTTGAAGAACAAGCGTGAGATCTACAGAATCAACTTCCAATTGTCCAAGATTAGACGTGCTGCTCGTGACTTGTTGACTCGTGATGAGAAGGACCCAAAGAGATTATTCGAGGGTAATGCTTTGATCAGAAGATTAGTTCGTGCTGGTATCTTGTCTGAGGACAAGAAGAAGTTGGATTATGTCTTGGCTTTGAAGCCAGAAGATTTCTTGGAGAGACGTTTACAAACTCAAGTTTACAAGTTGGGTTTGGCTAGATCTATCCATCACGCTCGTGTTTTGATCTCTCAAAGACACATTGCTGTTGGTAAGCAAGTTGTCAACATTCCATCTTTCGTTGTCAGATTGGACTCTCAAAAGCACATTGACTTTGCTAAGACTTCTCCATACGGTGGTGGTCGTGCTGGTCGTGTTGCCAGAAAGAACACTGGTAAGGGTGAAGAAGGTGCTGAGGATGAGGAGTAAATTATTAGTCCATAGACTAATAGTTTAAATCCAAAAACAAGAACACACACACACACACACACACACGGAAGAACAAGATAAGTTTACAACGTTGTTATTATCACTTTAATTAAAAATTTGTGTTATAAAAGTTATCCTTTCTGTTTTTTCAACAAAGTGTTTTGTTGTCATTATCATTATAACAGCAATCTGTGAAGTATAATGAATGATTAAGTGTAGTTGTTCTTTTGAAGTATAATTTGTATATTAATAATGGGAAGTTTCATATATCGGTAATTTGTAATTTATAACATTTGTATTTGATTTAATTTACCCGTGTAAAATATTGGCAGATTATATATATAGAAGCTGGTTGCTGCACTGTTATCATGGATTAATTTCTTAGTGTTGCACTGAGCAACAATAATTCATATGACATCAGTTTAATTGTGAAAGGATCATATGCAGAGTGGTTAATCATTAGACAGTACTAATTAAGCTTTATCTGATTCTGGATTCAAGTGGTTTGATTGCTCTCCGCAATAAATTATTATAAGTCATTGCAAGGGGTTAATAATGATTCAACTATAAATATTGCTATTACTGCTAATGGTTAAACTATTACAATGTTAATCAAATATCTATCATCATACCTAGCATACAGTATATTATAACTAGCAGGCTAGTTAATACAACATGTCACATACGTAAGTGAACTGTAACTATATTGTATTGATATATTGAAACTAACATCCATTGTCCATTATAAATATATAGCCATGGTTATAGACGTCGTACACGTTATAAATTTGCCCGTGCTTTTAAGAAACATGGAGCACCAGGTTTAAAGACATATTTACATACTTATAAAGCTGGAGATATTGTTGATATCAAAGTCAATGGTGCCATTCAAAGAGGTATGCCCCATTATTTTTACCATGGACGTACCGGTGTTGTATTTGACGTTACAAGATCAAGTGTTGGAGTGTTGTTGTATAAAGTTTTAGGAAATGAATACATTGAGAAACGTATTCATGTTGCAATTGAACATGTTAAACATTCAGATTCAAGATTGGAGTTTTTAAGAAGGGTTAAAGAGAATGCACGTCGAAGAAGTGAGGCAAAGACTGAGGGAAAGACTGTTCAGTTGAAACGTCAACCAGCATTACCACGTGATGCTCATGTTGTTTCAACTAAGGATAATGCAGTGATTACATTGACACCACAACCATATGAGACATTTATCTAAATATATAGTTAATGTAATGGATGATATTGATGATATTGCTATAAAGTGTGCATTACATAAACATGACAGTGTAGTATTACATAATCTGACGTAAAAGTGAAAAATTTATTTTTCACAGTGTACATCTGAAACAATAATACTGGTAATATATTTTACTATACAGGTTGAATTTGGTAGTATAATTTGCGTAAGCAATGAACCAATTCAATTCAAGTTTGATATATAAAAAAAAGGGTACCTTATTCAACCCATAAAAAGTTATTATACATAGTACAACTAATATAATATACTAAAAGACATTGCATTATATCATAACATGTCAAAAGATTTAAAACTTCTTGAAAAAGAAGCATTTGAATCATCAAATTATTTATCAAGTGATGAAAAATCATCAACTTCAAAGATGAATACAACATCTTCCAAAATTGAAACACATGACATTCAAAAAGTTAAACCATGGGTACATTTTGTCGCTGGTGGTATTGGAGGAATGGCTGGAGCTATTTGTACTTCACCATTTGACGTTGTAAAGACAAGATTACAGAGTGATGTATATAGTTCAACTTATAAAAGGGCAATGCAAAGTAATAATCCGATATTACAAGCATCACAACATTTTAAAGAAACTTTTGGTATTATTGGTACAGTTTATAAGACTGAAGGGTTTAAGGCATTGTTTAAAGGTCTTGGACCAAATTTAGTTGGTGTTATCCCTGCAAGATCGATAAATTTCTTTACATATGGAGTTGGTAAGGAATTCATATCGAGGAATTTCAACAATGGTAAAGAAGATCCATGGGTACATCTTGGAGCTGGTATAATGGCCGGGATAGCGACATCTACAGCCACAAACCCAATATGGCTTGTGAAGACAAGGTTACAGTTGGATAAAGCAAGTGCAAAGCTCTATAAGAATTCATGGGATTGTGTAAAGACGGTGATTAGACAAGAGGGGATCTATGGTCTGTATAAGGGCTTAACAGCATCGTATCTGGGTTCAGTTGAAAGTACATTACAATGGGTGTTGTATGAACAGATGAAGACAATAATATCGGAAAAGAGCAAGAAGAGAGAACTTTCAGGATATGAACATACCAAATGGGATTCTGTATTGGATTGGGGTGCAAGATCCGGATCCGCTGGATTTGCCAAGTTCATTGCATCGATGATCACGTATCCACATGAGGTGATAAGAACAAGGTTAAGACAGGCGCCTTTGAAAGATGGTAAACCGAAATATACAGGATTGATCCAATGTTTCCAATTGGTTGTTAAAGAAGAAGGACTTGCCTCTATGTATGGAGGATTGACTCCACATCTGTTGAGAACAGTACCAAACAGCATCATAATGTTTGGAACGTGGGAATTGGTGATAAAGTTGTTGTCATAATTATTGTAAATATATTGCTTGTACATAGACCATGATGTATATATATAGTAGCTATCATTTACTAATCTCTCCTTTGTACATGTACTGTAATATCTGATCCACAGAATATTTTGAACTAACTTGGGGTA
The DNA here is from genome assembly GCA_030567175.1 of Williopsis lachancei. Taxonomy (NCBI): domain Eukaryota; kingdom Fungi; phylum Ascomycota; class Saccharomycetes; order Phaffomycetales; family Wickerhamomycetaceae; genus Williopsis; species Williopsis lachancei. Next base: position 70,576 of record JAJLRR010000203.1, read on the forward strand.
TATCCTTAACATCTTCATCTTTCATCTTTATATCGTTATCATTATCCTTTACAATATCAATCTCCTTTTGTTTCAATTCATCATCCTTTGTATCAAATCCAACAAAGTTGAACAAATTTTTCCTTTCAACAATACAATTTGTTGCCCATTTGGTTAAATCTTCATCATCTTTTAACAAGATATCATTACTTTTCAATTTTGAATCTTTAATCCATTCAATAACTTCAGGTGAAGGTTTTTTCCTTAATAACGTTGTCAATAAACTTTCTTGTTCAGTTGTTGGGAATTGTGATAATGGATAAACAACTGTTCTTTCCAATATTTCTGAATAATTTGATAAAGTTGAAGATAATGAAGATAATTGTGTCAATATGATGTTGAATTGAGATTGTAGAGATACAAAATGAACCATTTGTGCATTTTTAAATTCAGATTGTAATTTGTTTAAAGAATGGGTTAGCTTATTGTTGTTAGTATGGGATATTGTAATAGCAATAACAGTAGGATTACTCACCTGTGTAAGACGTAGTCTTAGAGACTCAAGAGCCTCTACAGGGACACCTGAATGATCGATCGGTTGTTCTTTCTCCATTGTGTGTTGTTTTGTTGCTTTGTATTAGTATCATGGTATCCACTATAAAAGTATGCTTTTGTTTACAATTATTTTGTTATGCAGATCAACAAATTTACTGTGCAACTAACCATAAGACCATAGAGCATAGCAAAGCAAAGCACAAAATGGCTAAGGGAACACACTACAACCCAGCAGCAGAAGAGAGTAAGTCATTCCACCCATCTGTTTATAACCAATGACTAACAAATCTCTCATCAGGAAGAAAACAGAAATTAAAAGAGATTAAAAAGGGTAAAGAACAGAAAGAACAACAAAAACTCGAGAGGTTAAAACATACGGATCCAAGAAGGATACAGACAAGGATTGATGAATTAGAACTGAAAAAGGAGAAGAACAATGGGAAACTGGGACAAGAAGAACGTGTATTACAGGCTTTAAAGAAGGATCTTAATACGTTGATCAAATTACAGAATGATGGTGATATACAAGTAGTACCCAATGATAATGATCAATCAATACAGATTGAAGATAATGATATGAGATTCTTAGGTAAACAGAGTGTTTTTTATCATCCACAATGGAAGTGAGTTGATATATTTTCATTTATTCGTATGAATACAATACTAACATTAAGATTAACAGTCCAAGAGGTGAAGCACCGTTTAACCTTTCGAATATTAAGATATCAGAAGTATCCAATAAAGCATCAGAGTTAACGAATATTACAATATCCAATAGTATAAAACTACCAAGATCACAACCACCAATGTTTTATAAAGTTGATCCATTGTTCAATCCAAATATAACCGTTGAGAAAGAAGCAGATTTAACCATTGGAAAGACATCATCAGTAGTCAATTCAAAAGGATTTCTACCATCTGTTATATTACAAAAGAAGAGAAAGCTAGATGATATATAATATAACTACATTGTTATATGACTTCATAACTTGTATTTTAATGTAATATTTATTTGCTGTATGGGTTAGAGTTATATATATTTGAATATTGATAATAAAACTTTTACTTAGCATTAGCAAAGATCTTTTCAACATCTGCAACAGCTTCATCTAAAACCTTCTTTTGGAAAGATGGAGATGAGATCTCCTTTTCAACACTGGAGATAACAGAAGTTGCCAATTGAGATTGTTCCAATTGACGAACAGAAGCTTCATATCTAACCCATGAATCTAAAACAGATTTAGCCTCTGTTGCTAAATCAACTTTTTGTTTCAATTCAAATGCCTTTGCCTCCAATTCAACAGTTTCTTTAGAAACTTCAAATAAAACTTTTGTTGTATCAACAACATCTTTTAATTCAGAAACGGATTGAATTCTTTCCTTAACAGCCTCGACATGTTTTGTTCTTGAAGTGTTTAAAATCTCAGTAACGGATTTAATTCTTTCATCAGCCCAATCTTTATACATTGGAGCAACAACTTTTGAAACAATAGCAGTAAAAGCTAAGAAAGTTGATAAAAGAATAGTTTCTTCATTGATCACATACAATTCGTTTGAAACGGCATAGACAGATGCAGCAGTAGCAGTGGCCAAGATACCAGTCTTGGACAATGGAGAGTTACCTGGAAGTGCATCGATGATCGAAGTGGCCTTTGCCTGTTCCGGAGTCTGTGTTGACAAGGAACGAATACCAATTCTGGGATGATTAATGTTAGTATATATATATATATGACATAAACATAGACATGGTAGACATACGGAGTAGAACGGTAAAGAGAAGCTGAACGGACAGCTATAGAATATCAATGTTAGTATAAATCTTTGGGTTTGTTCATTGATGTTGGATCGTTGTTGTTGTAGTCATGATCCCACCTCACCCCTTTGTCATGGGTGTTGTTGACAACACCTCCAAGGATACCAAGGGGTACACAGCTCTTTATCCGCATCACAGGACCATCAACACACAGCGATTCACATTATAAAGCAGACGTACCTCTCAAGGACAATTGACGCAAACTCATCTTCGCTCAGGGTTTAATGTTTTTGATATAACTCGTTCTGTTAAAGCAGTTCAAAACGATTCTTCCACTTTTTTTTATTGTCAATTCTCATTCGTCCTCTCCCCTTTTTCCAGAAATTCGCGGGTAGGAGCTCTGTGTTTCACACAAAATTTACACCCAAAATTTACTGTGAGATTTGAGATTTTTTGCAATTTTTTTGAACGGTGCAATTTCGTTGGCTGAAGATCGGAGGGGTTACCCGGGCGTAAGTGTTCTTATGTAATTGCTGACTACGCTGAGTACCTGTTATGTTCATATGGTGTATATACCATTGATGTACTGTTTACTTAACCAACCCCATCGCATTCATCGATGGCTGCCACAGTTGTAGTGTGTTATCATTTGAAACACTCGCCATCATCCAGGGCTCGTGTGCATTCCAATTGATGTCATTTATCCCTAACAGATGACCTCTATGTTCAAACAGTAGACTATTGTTATCTTCACTACTTAGATCCCATAGTTTAACAATTCCATCTTCACCACCACTTGCAATCACATTCCCATATTCTGGATTCCATTCAAGACATGAAATATTCCCATCATGTGCATTGTCTATCTGTTTGATTGGAATTGTTAATTGTCTTATATCCCATATGTCAATTGAACCATTATCATTCCCATTTGCTATAAGAAATTTATTCTTCTTATTCCATGAAATTGTATTTATACCTCCTTTGGTATCAATGTGTACATTATTTATACTTTCTCCATGTCTTAAATCCCAAATTTTAAGATTTGATCCTTCATCTCCTGATATAAAGATATCTTTATGAAATGAATTCCATTCAACATCATTTATTGGATTGTTATTTGTTCTTTTCTCACAACAGTTCAAAGTCCTTTGCTTTGAATATTTTGTTATATCAAATACTTTAATATCACAATCCAATGAACCTGTTAATAACTTACCTTGATCGTTATAATTCCAACATAATCCAAATCCTTCTAAATGATGACCTTCTGTCATAATATCAGGTTTAAATTCTGTTTCTATGGATGCATGTTTTGTCTTATCAAAGATATTTACCGAACCATCTTCACAAATAGTTGCTAAAAGATCAGGATTTTGTGGCATAATCCTTGATTTATTTATACCCGTATTAATATCATTCTGTTGATTTATCTGTTGAATTATTCCATATTTACCAGATATTGGATCATTTGTTAAGAATTCTTTTAATTCAACTTGATATTTATTCATTTCAAATCGTTCATCAATTGAACGTTTTTGAGTAAATGTACCAATTTGTAAATGATGTGGTTGTAATGATGATGTATAAGTAGACGTTAATACCCTATAAGTTGTTCTGTTATTTCCAGATTTAATATCTTTATCTGGAAAGAATTCAACTGTTAATGAAGGCCATGTATGATTAAAAGTATTTAAATAATCGTACAGTATAACTGAATTTCCCTTCCATATTCTATAGTTATTTTGAACTTCTGTTGGTATTAAGTTGTCTTCTTTGTTGTCATTGTCATTGTCATTGTCATTGTCTTCATCTCTAATCTCTTCAATATCCATTGTCGTTGTCATTGGATCAATATAAATTAATAGTAGATATACGTTAATGATACACTTCATTGTTTAATTCATCACATTTGAAAATCGAACGCGAAACTTATCTTGCTTATGTAATATTGTAGCTATAATAATCTACGCGTCATATGACTAAGCATAATACGAAGTATTTATAATAACTTCTCATATTAAATCATATACAAAACACTTCATAACCATATTCACATCCATTTCTTAAATTGATTAATCAAACCCTTTGTTGATGGATCATGAGTATCAACTGGATTAGTATCGTTCAATTCCTTACCGATAACCTTGGCTAAGACTTTACCCAATTCAACACCCCACTGATCAAATGAATTAATATTCCAAATTGCACCTTCGGTAAATGTAACATGTTCATAATAAGCAATCAATGAACCCAATGTTGCCGGTGTAATCTTTTGTGTCAAGATTGAAGTTGTTGGTCTATTACCAGAAAATACTTTATGTGGAATCAATCCACCAGTTGCACCTTCAGATTTAACCTGGGCTTCATCCTTACCGGTTAACAATGCTTCTGATTGAGCAAAATAATTTGATGCAAGCATCTTTTGATGTAAATTATTTTCAATTGGATTATGAGATTGAGCAGCAAGGATAAAATCAGTTGGAATTAATTTAGTACCTTGATGAACCAATTGGAAAAATGAATGTTGTGCATTTGTTGCAGGTTCACCAAATAGAATAGATCCAGTTGAATAATCTGTAAACTTATTACCTCTTGAAACACTTTTACCATTAGATTCCATACTCAACTGTTGTAAATAAGCAGGGAATCTATGTAAATATTGATCAAATGGTGCAATCAAATGGGTTTGTGCATCAAAGAAATTGTTATACCAAACAGAGATTAAACCTCCAATAACTGGGATATTGTTCTCCAATGGAGTATTCAAGAAATGGTTATCAACTGCTTCTGCACCTTTCAAAAACGATTCAAAGTTATCATAACCGATATAAAGGGCAACAGAAGTACCAATTGCACTCCAAACGGAATAACGACCACCAACCCAATTTTCAAATCCAAACATATTCTTTGTATCAATACCAAATTTGGCAACTTCTTCTGAATTTGTAGAAAGTGCAACGAAATGCTTTGCAATATGAGCTTGATCCTTTGCAGCTTCCAAGAACCAAGTCTTTGCAGAATTGGCATTTGTTATGGTCTCTGCAGTGGTAAAAGTCTTTGAAGCAATTAAAAACAACGTAGTTTCAGGATCACAAAGTTTCAAAGTCTCAGCGATATGGGTACCATCGATATTGGAAACGAAATGAACTTTTAAATCTCCAGCATAATGTTTCAATGCCTCTGTAACCATAACTGGACCTAAATCTGAACCACCAATACCAATGTTCACAACATCTTTAATCTGTTTACCTGTATAACCCTTCCATGAACCGGATCTAACATCTTCAGAAAACTCCTTGATATGTTGTAATACGGCATCAACTTCTGGTGCAACGTTAACACCATCGACAAACATTGGTTTATTTGATCTATTTCTAAGTGCAACATGATAAACTGCACGATCTTCCGTAGTATTGATATGTTCACCGTTAAACATTGCATCTCTTAATTTTTCTAAACCTGACTCTTTAGCCAATTGGATCAATTGATCAAAGATCTCATCGTTAAAGATATTCTTGGAGAAATCAAACAGGATCTTTGAATCATCAAAATTTGTAAATTCTTTTGAATATTTATCAAAACGTGAAGGATCCTTGGAGAATTCATCAACGATCTTAAGATCCTTGTTTGAATCATGAAGCTCTTGAAGCTTCTTGTAAGCTGCAAGCTCTGATGTTAATGAGAACTCTGAATAGGTGGACATAGCAATGGGTGTATACAGCAATTGCAATTGGTGTATAGGCAGAGCAAAGCGGAAACAAAATATGGTGATGTTACCTGGTTTATATACAATCGGGGGGTTTTTAGGGGGAGTGCCGCCACTTTTTCCCAAAGAGCAACATCCACCACCAGACGGAGCAGAGCACACCGTTGGGCAGAACGTCCCGTTGGGCGGAATCCACTGGCGCGGCATAATTAATATTTATAGCCAAAATCAATTATTATGTGTTAAACCTCCGCATTGTTGAACCCACGGATTTGAGCCCTTGTTCCACTTCATCCAACGATTCACGTACTTTAACAAGACGATCATGGTTAAAAAGCTGTTGTTTGACATCGTCGATACTTTCACTCTGCCAAACCAACCTATGGATCTCATTCTGATCCATAACAGATTCACTCTGTTTCATATTCTGTAGTAATTTCCCCTGTGAATCCCTTAATGCCCTCATTGCCATCGTATGTTCTTTGTTAAAGAAACTTCCCTGTTGTCTTGTCTCTTTACTCATCTTTCTTACATCATCCAAGATATCGATCTGTGTCCATAACATGTCCTGGTAATCCACTGTATGTCTAGCTTTGGGTATCTTATCCACCAATCTATCTGGTGGATCATTACTATTACCATCACTATTGCTATTACTAATGTTATTAGTATTAGTATTAGTATTGGTATTAGTGTTTGTATTTGTACTGGTGTTATATGCTGAAATATCATTTATAGAAGAATCATTGTAGGTAGGTACTGTGGTCATTGTTTCAAATGGAGTTATATCATTTGGTTTATAATCCATCGGTAAAGTTGCATTTACTGGATCATTTCTTTGTACTATGGAACCAGTATCATAATTGTATTCATATTCATCATTCTGTTCATTAGCAGACGTTGGGGTATCCTGTGTTACTAAGATCTGTGGAGTATCCACAGATTGTGTGTTCATTCCTTTGTATATTATCTATTTTATGTGTCTGTATTCCTTGCTTAACTATGTCATAGTGAAGTGAAGTAAACAGTAAGTAAACAGTAAATAAAAAGTATGAAAAACATCAACACTTAAACAGCACAACAATACAATACAAAGCACAACAAAAATGACCAGACCCAAATGGAGAAAATTACTATACATACCACAACCTTATCCGGATAACTACACCGATAAATCATTCTTATCACAACTAAAGAGAAATTCAACGGTTTTAAAATATTCTTATTCAAAACTTTTATTAGATTTCTCATTAATCTCTTTACATTTAACAAGTATTGCATTAACGCATATTATATTCTTAGGTTTATATTCATACAATTGGAATTCAAATAATATCTTATTATTCATATGTTCATCTACATTATTAATCTTTATGAATATAAAGGATATTTTTAAATCAACTTTTGTTATAACGATGTTTATATTAACTCTATCATCAGTTTTAAAATCTTTATCCTATTCAACTTCTTCTGATTCAATTTGGTCATTTGCATTTTGGTTAGTTGTATTAAACATCATTACAAGGGATTATCAATTCAATTTAAACAACAAGGATAAATTTAATCCAATCTTATCAACAAATATCCTAATTGCAGAAGTTACAGTATTAGCTTCAAGATTTAATTCATTGTTAAACGTTACAAGTTTTATACTAATTGCTATACAAATCCATGGTATTTTCCCAATTTTGGATCGTTGGTTAAGAATCAATAACCATATGACTATACATTATTCAATAATGATCGTATTGACCATTGTTGTGGATTGGTTTATCTATTCAATGATGGGTATGACATATCTCTTTGTATGGTGTGGTATTCATCTATGGTTAATAGTTCTATGTCCTCTACAATTCATAAGATTACAGAAATATAAACAAGAGATACAGGGGCCTTGGGATACGGCAAGGCCGATATTGAACGGTTAATAATATTCAACCCTTGAAGACACCAGCTGCAAGACAAAGATTCCCACGTGTGAAATGTACTTTATAAACAGGACTTCTCTTTGTAAAGAACGCTGCAAGATGATCCGACGTGGCAACAATCTCCTTACGACGTCTTGAATCTTCCTTGTCTTTACCATTGACACCACCACTACCACCACCACCAACAACATTCACACTCGTTGTTGGATCATCACTTAGAGGGAAAGGTTCAGGTGTTGGACCTGCTTCCGTTGTTCCTCTCTTGATATCCCATACACGAACACTGTTATCTGCACCTCCAGATACCAAGATTGAACCTTCTTGTGCAAATGCCAATGAATAGATTGACGATCTTCCATGGCCTCTCATGGATTTTAACCGTCTACCGGATCCAATATCCCAAATGTTTATGATGGAATCCTCACCGGCAGATGCTAACCAACGGCCATCCGGTGAAACTGCCATCGTATTAACAGGTCCTGTATGTCCATTAAAGATCCTAACGGTGTTTCCCCTGGAGACATCCCACATTCGACACGATTTATCAGCTGAACCTGTGAATACATACGTTGAATTTGGATGGAATTCAACAGTATCAACATCGTTTAAATGTCCTGCAAATATACGAAGTGGATAAATATGATCACAACTCCATAACCTTGCAGTTTGATCATGAGACCCTGTTATGAAATAATGTCCTAATGGAGAGAATTTAACATCCCAAATTGGATGGTTATGACCTTTATATGCAACTAATGCACTATACGTGTCCAATGACCATAATCTTGTGGTTTTATCTTCAGAACATGATAGCATATAACGATTATCTGGACTAAAAGAAAGTCCATAAACTGCACCACTATGTCCAATAAGTTTTCTTGAATTTTCATATCCATTGCTATTATTATTCTTATTATTATAATCATTCTTAACAACAGATCTTAATGGAGATCCATCAATGGACCAAAGTTTGATATAACTATCTTGGAATCCACCACCCAACAACGTGGAATCCTCGTTGAATTGAAGAGTTGTTAGATCGTTATTTGTATTATGGAATGTATACATACAAACACTTGGTGCATTTGCCTGTATAACAGACCCCAGTTTGATCTTGTCACGTGACTCCACGACGTTTTGTATTTCTCTTTTTAAATCAATTGCAGATTTTGGAGGTAATGGTAAAAAATCACGAATTGGTGAATCATCAGATTGTTTGTTTAAACTATGGAACTCTTCAACCAATGTTGGATCTTTCCTTTCAAGTTCAGATTCAACCTCCTTAACAAATTCAGGATCCATTGGCATATTCCCCAATTTTACATCTTGACTATTAAATTTTGTAATTTCATCCTTCTTATCAACTTCTTTTATACCATCATCCAATGAACCTTCTCCAGAATTTGCAATTGCATCCGTACTTATGATCGGTGTTATATATCTATTGATTAAACTGATCATTACAGATCCACCAACTGCTTCATTTTCATGAAGGAAATATAACAATAGATTAAGTGCAGTTCTTGAAATGTGTAAAAAATAAGAATTCTTACCATAGAGTTTTGACAATTCATTCTCTTCAAGATGTTCAATTGTACCAATTGAACTTAATTTACTTATTTCAGTTCCATGAAGTATTAAATGATCATTTGAAAATTTATCAAAAAATCTTCTAGCAACAATTGTATCTTTACGAATTAATGATAAAAAAGTATGAACAAATAATGGATAAAGAACTCTGAATAATTCAGGTCTATAAATATCCAATGAACTTTCAACCCATGCTTTTAATATCGAATATCCACGTTCATATGCATCCGGACTCAGTTTTTCTGCAGTGGGTCCAATCGATGAATCATCTGTGATTGGTTGCTTGGAACCATTTCCTCCAACGTTGGGTAATGGTTGAGTTGGAATATGTGAACTTTCAACACGCAGCATCGCTTCGGTCTTCAGATATCCCTTCTTGTTCAAATATTCCAGCACAATACGGTTCAGGTCTGCTGGTGAGAAGGCATTTCCCTGACGACGTGCTTGAGCCTGGGCTGCTGCCTGTTGCTGCTGTTGTTGTGTTTGTGGTTGTTGACCTTGCTTCTGTTGGATGGTCTGCTGTGTATTAGGCTGAGGCTGAACGGGCTGCTGTCCAGCACCACCAGCACTACCAACAGGCTGCGATTGCTGCGGTTGAACAGGGGATTGTTGCTGCCCTACTGGTGCTCTCGCCGTTGTGTTTGGTCCAACTGGTGTACTATTATTCTGGGACATTGTACTCTATGTTCTTCTCTTTGAAGCTGTACAATAAACAACTGTTTCGATATTCCAGGAGATAAAAAACTAGCTGTATGAAAACAATAGCCAAAGTAATCACAACTTGAAGTAAATTGTAATACCAATTGCCTAAAAGAGTTGATAATCTATATCTCTTTCTAAGCCTTTTCGATTTAAAAGTATTTGTTTTCTTTGATGTTTAGAACATATTAATTTCGCGCGTAACCATCAACACCTGGAAAGACAAAAAAATAAAAAAATAGGTCGTACCCGGATTCGAACCGGGGTTATCCGGATCAAAACCGAAGGTGATAACCACTACACTATACAACCAGACCTTGAAAGCTTTGAAAATGACTGTTTTCCACAAAGAGCGTGGTATAATACCTTTCATTATAGCATTAATTTGCGCCGAGTCGTTTAATATCCGTTATATTAACCAAATTTAGGATCTCATGAACATATATTGATGACATTAGTTAGTGTATTGCAATCTACTATATCACACTACAATATTGTTATGTTACCATAATCGATTAGATATTGAATTGTTCTTTTCTTGATTAGATGTTACTATATACAAACACAACCAACCAGAAAGATGGCCATGAATAGACTACTACTATTTGAAGCTTATACAGCAGTTATAATAGATAATAGTGATATTAATAATATGCAAATTAAAACTAGGAATTAGTCATAAAAAGGGAAGACATAGGACAAAACAACAAATTTTAAGTTCCAAAGTTCATACTGAATGATAAAACGTTAGTTCATTATCAACAATCAGTTTTATCAATTGATATCAGATGACTAATTGAAACAAGAGAGTCTTTTATGAAATATAATTTGTTTAATTAACGTATTGTAAAATTTGTTGTGTTAAACTGAAAATTTCAACCTTTGGATCATCAAATTGATCTTCTGTATTTAATAACGTTGTTCCATTTTGAGAATTTGTTTGATTATCTTCTGCAATTTTCTTAATGATTGAAATCATTTCTGTATTTTCTTTAATCAATTGATCAACTTGAGAATTATTACATTCTAAAAGTTGTAATATTGTCCAAAGTGCAATATGTTCAAATGTTGGATTTTCTGATTTTAAGAATCTTATCAAAAATCCAGAAATACCATCTTTTGGAGTATTCCAACCAGCAATGATATGTTTATAGTCTGCAAGTCTTGAACACAAGTTGGCCAATGCAGCAGCTGCATTACCACAAACTTCACCATTTGTTGAATATGTTAAAGGAATCAATACATCAATCAATCCCAATTCCAACAATTTCACTTTTAAATCATCAGCCAGTGCCAATATGGCAAAACATGCAGTAATCTCTGATTGTACACTAACAGGTGTATGTAAAACCAATTCTTTACATTTTAAAACGGCATCTGCCTCTAACAATTCCAATCTATTTCTTTCAGAACTTGCAGCCAAATTTCTTAAAGTTGAAACGGCATGACATTGAACTTCTTCAGAATCGTTATAATCCAAGAGTGCAACCAATGGTTTTAAAAAACCTGCATCGATAATGAGTCCTTCATTCAATGGATGAATTGAAATATTTCTAATACATGCAACAGCGGCCAATACAAGTGGTTGATGTGAAGATTGTAACAATTTCACAAGATGTGGTAATCCACCAGCTCTAACAATTTCCAGTTGATATCCAGCATCAGACGCCAAATTTCTTAGAGCTAATGTTGCTTGACATTGAACCCTTGCAGAATTCGAATCCATTAGTTGAACCAACTGTGTAACTAATCTTGGTTCTGTTTGTGAAAGTTTTTTTCTATTTGATTCATCCACTGCAATGTTTGAAAGAGCAGTTGTACAATAGTATTGTACATCTGCATCTGGGGAACTCAACAATGAAACTAGAACTGGCACAGCGCCAGCGTTGACCAACTCTTGTCTATTTTCATTTGAATGTGTCATGTTTAACAATGCACCTGTTGCATTTCTTTGTACTCTTAAATCTTTTGATTTGGCCAATTTGGTCAATGGCACCAATGCACCTGATCTTGCAATTTTGGCCTTATTATCATCCTGTGTTGCTAAATTAGTGATACAACCAACAGCATTACATTGAACTTCGATATTTGAACTCAACATTTGACGAATTAAAGGTTCCAATCCACCCATATCGACAATAAGAACTTTATTTTCGTTATCAACAGCCAAATTCCCCAATGCTGCACATGCAGCTCTTTGAACTTCAGAATCTGTACTTTGTAAAAGTATAAGGATTGGTTCTAAAACGTCTCTATCCACAGGTCTAACATCTTTTTCAGTAATTTCTGCAAATGCCAATGCTGCACTTCTTTGTAAGTCGATATTATCGGAATAAACCAATGTACTTAATGCTCTTAATGGTCCATGGCTGAAAAAATCAACTTCTGTTCTATTTTCAAGATATTGAAGTAATGCAGCAATTGCTTCACGTTCATTTTCTGCTAATAACGGTTGATATTCATTACCGTTGTTATGACCTATTTTGAATGTTAGTATATCGTGTTGTTATAAATGAATGACAGATAAAAGACATACCTGAAAGACAACTGCAACAGATTCCCATTTTGGTTGTTATGTTGTTGTATTATAAATGTGGTGACTCTGATATGATTGAGGTGCTGTTTTGTATTATACGAGCCTCTTTTTTGTTCTATTGGTCACTGATAGGATATTTCTTAGTGTTTACCCTTGTGCCTGTTGTTGTTTGTATTGCTTAATCTCCTTCGTAAGACGTAGGTGTTTGTGTTTGTGTGTGTGTATGAAACGGGGAAAGTACTCCCTTGTGTATTAACCTTGTTTCTGAGGAGAGAATGTGTGTAGACGTGCGCTTCCTTCTGGGAGTGGAGTATAACGTCACAGGGAGAAAGTTATGGAAGTGAACCGCTGTGGTGGAAGAGTATGCGTGTTGTTCTGGTGCTCTGTTGCGGTCTGCCTGTTGTGGTTCTTTGTGCGGTGAGTGTGTTTATTTGTCTAATTCCTGAGAGTGGGTTTAATTTGTTGATGTTTTCCTTATTTTTATCGTGAATTTGGTTTCTAAATTTTGCCCCGTCTGTCAGATAAACTTCTCAGAGAGAGAGAGAGAGAGAAAAGAAGCGGAGGTCTTTTTCTCTCAGCTGAGTGTTCGCTGCGTGCGCTCCGATAAAAAAAATTCCTCTCCCTTCTGTGCAGCTAAACATTTAAATTAGTGGGACGCTTACTGCCCGCTGGTGGCAGTAATTTTTTTTACTGAGGGAATGTACACCGCAAAGACCAAAAGTTAATCCAAAGGTTCGTAGAAGATTGTCCATTTTTGGTAGGCGGTGAAATTACTTGACGCGTCAACTCAGCGTTAGGCAGCCCTGTAACTACACCTTGTTAAGCTATCATCATAATCAATTCACTTCTCCAATATACCCATCTCTATAACGAATTCACCATCAAACCAATTCCGTTCAAACTTACGGAATTTACCCTGTTTGAACAATTTTGATGGAATACCAACATCTATCAAATAATGATTCCAATCACCCTTTTGAACAACTTGGTTTGAATATGACATTAATAATCCATTTACAGGTAAGCCTAAACTTGCAATAAATTTTGAATTAACAAAAGGAAGTTCAGATAATAAACCTGAACCTGCATCAACACCAGATGGAATATCCAAAGAAAGGATATTACAATTTTGTAGATTAACCCAATTTATAAGTCTTGTAACGTTTAAAAGTTCATTACCCCATAAATCTCCTAATGTTGTATCATAACCTTGAAGTCCATCCAAGATTAGTTCAATTGGTGTATCGATTGAAGATAACAACTTTTCTAATTTAGTCATATCAGATATCAATTTACCACCACATGATTCAAACATCTGAACTTGTTCTCTTATATTTGATTCTATGATTTGATGGTCATCTTCTTCATCTTCTGAGTTATTTGATTGCAATAAATCGGTCAATGTATATGCAATGACCCTTACACCATGATTAATCAATTGACGACCAGTTGCCAAAGTCCTTGTACCAGATCTATTATTTCCAACCAATAGAAGGATCAATGGTGGTAAATTATGATTCTTGGGATTAATTCTTGAAGATCCACCAAGCATTTTAATAGTTAATGATGCTAAACCTCTTGCCGAGTTTTCTGTAATTATTTGTGTTGGTATCTTGAAAGTCTCAACACATAATCTTTCAATCTCAATCAATTGAACAGGTGTACATAATGGTAATTGATCCTTGGAATTAGATATTAATTGGAACCCTCTTGAATCCAAAGAAGGTGATCTTCTAACGATAGTTGAATCATCCGATAAACTTCTTGGTTGAATCATTGCCAATAGTTGTTGTGATGCAAGTTTATTTGTGTTATTATTACTGTTATCCCATTTATCCTGTTTTGGTTCAATGATATTTTCATCATTATCATATTTGGTCTTTAATCTATTAAATCCATGTAATCTATCTTCAATTTCAATACTATCATTTTGTTCAAATTCTTCTAATGCAAGTTGTTTATTAAAATCTGCTGTACTTTGAGCAAAATCAAATTCATCACTTTGTTTGATCTGTGAAATATCATCACCCCATGTAATTTCTCCATCATTTGAATAGACATTTTTCTTACCATTCTTAGATCTTTTCTGCTTAGTACCATCTGAATTAGCAGAAAAGATCATTTGATCAATATTATCCTTTTTATTCATCTTTCCAGTTCTTGTGGATTTAGGAAGACCAATCACTTTGAGATCACGAATATCGATTCCAGGAAGGGTATAAGTTTCATATTTTTGTCCATTGTCAAATTTGGCTATTCGTTGATGTTTGTTAGTATGATGTAGTCATTAATTAGCCGCCATGAATCCCACTCACCATTGGACAGTGTGATTCTCTTATCCTTCACGGAGACAACCGCTCCTTTGACAGAGGAATTATCAGCTTTTAGAAACAGTTGGACTGTGAATCCAACAACTGAGACCATTTTGAATTCTTATGTCTGGGTTCTTGCTGTCTATTTATACCATCAGTTGTCCTTTTCTGTTTCCTGTTTTTATTTTTTTTTGTCTAAACTTTTGATGTTTTTCTGTGAGATTGAAGATATTTGTACTGTTTACTTCCTGTTCAACCAACTTCAGCGGCTATCCAAAGACCACGACAAACACCACAATGTTCGACATCGAGTCTCTGGATAAGAACTTTGTTAAGGATAACGAAGATTGGATCATAGCGCGTAAGAAAGTGGTGAGTATACATTCAAACAACATAGCAATGTGTTATACTAACGTTTATACAGAATGAATCATCAAATGAATTCAATTCATGGGATAATTTGGTACAGATAACAGAGAATCTATTGGTAAAATATCCAACACCTTCACAGTTGGTTAAAGATATCATCATTGGGACTTTTGATGAACTTTTGACGAAATTCCCCCTATTCTTTGGATATTGGAAGAAATTTACATCATTACAATATCAAATCAATGGACTTGAAGAAAGTATAAAAGTATTAAAAAAGTCATTAGTTGCATTTCCATCTTCATTAGAACTTTGGGTTGATTATCTAAGTATTTTGATATCAAATGAATATGTCGATCAATCTCAAATAAGAGATTATTTTGAAGAGGCCATTGAAAATGTTGGTAATCAATTCTTATCACATCCTTTATGGGATAAATATATCGAATGGGAAAATGGGTTATCCTTTCAAAGTGAATATGTAATAAGGATCCTTTTAAGGATTATTCATATTCCGTTGCATCAATACTCAAGGTATTATCAATTTTTCTTGGAAGTTATAAAGAATAAGAATGTTATTTCATCTGAGAAGTTGATTGAATTGAACAATGAACTGAATGAAGATAAGATTAATATCACAGCTAATGACGATGAAATTATAACCCATTTTAATCAAATATTCCAAAAGACTCAAAATTTTGTTGGATTAATATGGCAATTTGAATCCAAGATTACACAATCATATTTTAATCTATCTTCAATATCTGAAGATGAATTACAAAATTGGAATGATTATTTGGATTTCTTAATACAAAGATATAGAGAATCACCTTCAATATTGAATAAAGCACAAGTTATAAGTGTATTTGAACGTTCAATTATACCAACTGCTCTATCACCCAAATTTTGGTATAAATATCTTCATTGGTCTATTACATTAAAAGATAGAGATAATAATTTCAACATGATTGATAATATTTATAAAAGGGCAATTGATATTTATCTTTCAAAAGATTATATCGATCTAAGGATAAATTATGCATTATTCCTAGAGAGTTATAATAAAGATCTTATAACTATACAAGAGATTTATTTCCAAGTTTTACAAACTCCAAATGCACAATTTTCAAATGAACCAGTATTACAATATATCAAATTTGTTAAAAGATGTATAAAGAAAGATTCTATATCATTAGCTAAATGGTTGGATAAAATTATAAATTGTTATTTAAAAAGGGATAATGACATTGAAGTGGATATAAATATTAAAAGATTTTATCAATTGTTAAACGATAAGACAATAACTGTCTTAATAATTGAACTATTAAAGATAAATTGGATTGAATTGAACAATCATTCAAATCTAAAGAAATATCTAAGTGATTTATCAAATCTTGAAATATTGAATGGTAATGTTCAATTTTGGAGTTTTAACTATAGATATAACAAATCTATCCAAGATTTTAGAGAATTAGAACGTATTGTATCATTCATACAAAGAAAATCTTCATTACCATTGATCACCATAAATCATATCCTAAATGATTATACAAATCTATTATCTCATATAAAACCAAGATCTTTATCATCAAACGTTACTTATAAGAGAATAATTGAATTGGAATATGAGATTGATCATCCTTTTGCTTCAAAATTTGAATCAGATGAAGAATTGTTAAACAAACAAAGACAACAAAGTGGACATCCAGGTGTTTATATATCAAAGCCAAATATCAACAATACGTTGATTGATCTCAATGTTAGTATAGTGGAACCTTCACCATTACCAACGTTTAAGAATGTTGAACGTGCAAATGCAAAGATTGAGTATACTGAGAATGAGTAAATAAATATAGTATTTTTTGTTACTAAGCGGCCCAGGAGTGGATTATGCTGCCCAGCAGTATAATTATTTCCCCAGCCACTAACATTTTGTTAATTTTTGCTTATGCAATCTCACAGTAAATTTATTTGTTAAGAAAATTGAACGGTAAAAAATTTTAGAGCGATGAGCCTAACAGTAAGCAGTAGACAGACGTAGATAGTAAACAGCAATCATGATGAGCATCGAAGAACCCGTCGTCAAGAGACAGGCTTCTCCATCGGCTTCACCAGACGGACATCTGACAAAGAAACAAGACACAGCCATAGAAAAGAAACCCATAGAACAGAAGAAGAAGAATCAGAAGAAGCGTAAATATAAGAATAAGAACATTGATCCAACTTCTCCAAGTGGTGTATTACAACTGGAAATAACACAACTATTGAAAGAGAAATCTATTGATCCAAGGGACATTGAGAATGATATCATCGGTGTATTGAACGATGAATCAATAGCAGCACAGTATAATCGTCCTGTATCAAACGTTGAAATTATTCAATTGACTTCAAATGCAGAAGGTTTAGCAATAATTGATAACCCTGTGCATTCTGATAAGAAACAGATTGTCATTGTACCTTTTACTATCCCTGGAGATATTGTTGATATCCGAGTTTTTAAGACACATCCAAATTTTGTTGAAAGTGATCTCTTAAAGATAATAACCCCATCAATTGAAAGAAATGATGAATTGATCAAATGTCGTTATTTTGGTAAATGTTCTGGATGTCAATATCAAAATTTACCATATGAAACTCAATTGGAATATAAACGTCATACTGTTCAAAATGCTTATACTCATTTTGCCTCGGATTTGATTAAACAGAATAAATTACCAGAAATTGGTCAAACTATAGCATCACCAAAACAATTTGGTTATAGAACAAAATTAACTCCACATTTTGATTTACCAAGAAGGAAACCCCTAACTTATAAACCAACATTGGGGTTTGGTTCAAAGGGTAAACCAACTTGGAGACAAACTGATGGTGGTGATTCAAATATCGTTGATATTGAAGAATGTATAATTGGTACTACAATCATAAACATTGGAATGCAAAATGAAAGATTAAAATTTGATAAAGAATGGACCAATTATAAAAAAGGTGCAACCATTTTACTTAGAGAACATACAAGGGTAACAGTGGAAGGTGGTGATACTTTAATCTTTAAAAATGAACAAGAAGGTTCAAGAGACAACGATAATAACGTGAGTACTATAGTTGAGACAAATGAATTGAATGACATACTTGTTAAATCTTGTGTTACAAACACAAGACAAATCGTTACTGAATATATCAATGGATTTACATTTGAATTCTGTGCAGGTGAATTCTTTCAGAATAATAATTCCATATTACCAAAAGTTACAGAATATGTTTGTTCAAATTTACAAATCCCACGTAAGGCAAATGAACCTCTATACCTCGTGGATGCATACTGTGGATCTGGATTATTTAGTATAACTGCATCAAAGGGTGTTAATAGAGTCATTGGAGTTGATGTATCAAAAGAATCAATTAGATTTGCAAATAAGAATGCAGAGAGAAATGGCGTAAACAATGCAACTTTCATTGATGGACAAGCTGAAAAGATCTTTGATTCAATTGATACTCCATGTGATTTAACATCTGTTATTATCGATCCTTCAAGGAAAGGTTGTGATGAAATATTTCTAAATCAATTATCCGATTATAGACCTGCAAGAGTTGTCTATGTTAGTTGTAATGTTCATTCACAGGCAAGAGATATACAATGGTTTTTAAATAGTACCAAGAACGGTGGAGAGTATAGAGTTGAAAGTATTAGGGGTTTTGATTTCTTCCCCCAGACTCATCATGTTGAAGGTGTTGCCGTTTTAACAAGGGTATAAACATTGAATATATATGGTTTAGAAGTTGTTACTTTGAATCTGTAAATGTTGTAGTTGTACCCTATACAGAATGTCACGTGTGTGTATATAGGTCAAATAAATAACACATCGCACCATAACCATTTTTTTTGCTTTGCTGTGATATTTGTTAACGTGCGGTGCAAGGATGTAAACAAAAACATTGAGTTCTATGAAAAATTCATGCAATTTTGTATGTAAAAAGGCTATAATTTTGTGACGGTTAAATTTGGAAAAATCGTGGGAAAACCTGTTGATAATTTTAAGCAGTAGGTATAACACAAATTAAAGTAATCAGCTTTCAGCTTAGTGTTTATATTGATATATAGCATACACAACAGACTACGCCAAAATGGAAAACGATAAGGGTCAACTCGTAAGTGTTGAACGTATGAAGAGGAATGAGAAGAGAGATTATAGAGAAAGAATATGTTATCATGGTTAAGAATGGGATTTAAGTTGGATTGAAGAATTGAAGGTTTAAAGATTCAATGTTAAACATAAAGCACTATTATTATCATAACTACAAAGAACTATTATCATGTGTTATACGAATATTCAAAGATACAAGTATATATCATAAGAAGAACCAATTTATACGCTCATTTGAAGATAGATCATTGAATATTGAACAACTATGTTAAATGATATACGATGGACAATGAAATTAATAGTCAAATGAATCCATATATACGGAGTGATGGACATAGCAGAAGTATCTACCCAATGTTATATATCTATGATACAACATAGTATAATCTATTGCCATTTGAAGGTATGAAATATGAAGTTTAGATTAACACAAGAAGTCATATCAAAAAAAGTCTACCCATATAATCTCTCTATCTCTAATATCTGCTATATCCAATCACAATTATACTAACACATTATATCCAGGTTGAATTGTACGTTCCAAGAAAGTGCTCAGCCACTAACAGAATCATTAAGGCTAAAGACCATGCTTCTGTTCAAATCAACATTGTCAACGTTGATGAATCAGGACGTGCTATTCCAAATGAATTCACCACCTATGCTCTTTCTGGTTATGTCAGATCCCGTGGTGAAGCTGATGACTCTTTGAACAGATTGGCCACTAAGGATGGTTTGTTGAAGAACGTTTGGTCTTACTCCCGTTAAATTGGATTAATAACAATGATCAAATTAAATAAAGGGGTTTTGTATTTTGGTATTATAATCGATATAATAATATAAAAAGTATAGTTTAAGATTATAAACTTTGTCAATGAACGTTAATGGCTAAGTTTTAGATGAATAATTGTAGATGGTTTAATTGTGTGTCTTGATACCTAGATTACCGGTAACAATTGTATTAATGCATGGAGTTAAGACAGTATATAACAGTTATTTTGGCGGATGATAATATTATATTTGAAGCCGGTAAGGCTGTATACTGTCCAGCTCTACATTGAACGCTAGCTGTGTCTATCTTCTTAGCCAGCAGAGAACCAATTGAGTAAGAGGTTGAGGTAAAGTGGCTGGTGTTATTTAACAGTACAGTGTATCCACACAGTAAGTAGCACCAGATACTCCGGTGTCTATTCCATCTGCTCAGTTAGAAAGAGTAGTCCTTCTAACATAAATATCTGTGGTGATCTGATCTCCCAGCTCCCGGCCTATTGTTCCACAATCATGCAGCGCTGCTGCTGCTGCTCATCTGGCTGATTATTTTTACAGCTGGGGGCTGCTGCTGTTTTCCCCAGGTGTTCTGCTGCCTGCAATTTTTGTAAACAAAGGAAAATGAAAACAAACTGCTCGACGGAGGGGGGGGAGAGGCGGCCAACCATTTAACCCGGTGTACTGACACAAATTACAGTGCTGCTGCTTCTGCTTATAATCCTTATTATTATGGTTGTAATATATAAACTGATATCAACGGACTTGGATCTCAAGGTTAAAAATTAAGGGGTCGATCGTCATTTGATACTTGCAATCTCGTTCATTATCTTACTCTTCATCATTCAATCGTTACTTCCAGAAGTTGTTATAAATACACCAATGAAGGCAATTGCAACTTTACTATTCACAAGTTCTTATTTACCAGGTGTCATTATCCTTGGTAAAACTATTCGTTCATCCTATGAAAGAAACATCATAACAAAAGATTTCCAATTGGTTGTATTGATCGGTTGTTCATTATCACAAGTTGAAGAAGATTTGTTAAGATCCGTTTATGACGAATTGATCGATATAAATTTAATTCATAGTTCATCTGATAGAGAATTAAAATTGTTAAATAGACCTGATTTAAAACCAACTCTTTCCAAGATTAAACTATTTGAATTGGTTCAATTCGATAAGATTGTCTATCTCGATGCTGATACTTTACCGTTGAAAGATTCATTAGCCAATGATCTCTTGAACTATGCTCCATTGTTAAAAGAGACTCAGATCATTGCAAGTCCAGATTGTGGATGGCCAGATATCTTTAATAGTGGAGTCTTAATCATAAAACCTTCATTGACGATCTATAACGAACTATTAGATGTGATTAACAATGATCCTTCACCTTCATTTGATGGAGCTGATCAAGGTTTATTGAATCAATTTTTTAACTCTAAGGATAGTAACAAGAGAGAATGGATTAGATTACCATTTATCTATAACGTTACACCTTCTGGTAATTATCAATATTTACCAGCTTTTAACTATTTTGCAAATGATATAAAGTTGATACATTACATTGGATCTATTAAACCTTGGGATAATGATTCTTATACTGATCGTACGTCAACAATGCAAAATTATTGGTGGGATAAATATAATGAATTCTTTGGTACAAAGAGTATAATGGAATCAATCCATGGTATTATACCACTGTATTATGATAATACTTTGTCTGTTAATGACAATGACAATAATGATGATGAAATCATTTCATATGACATGAGAGATGAATCTATATCAAATCAAGATAATGAATCATATAATGAATTAAATAACGTTTTAACAGATCCAATATCTTTTCAATTTTTCAATACTTTAACTATTGATAAAGATTTAAATTGGAATCCTGCCATATCTGAACCTCCAAAGAATGGTAAACCTGAAGCTGAGAATTTCCCAATTGATTTACATTTGGATAATAAATGGAATGAATCAAAGATCCATGAGACAACTACTGATCATAATAATGACTTCATATCTTCATTACCTGATCCAATATTCCCTTGGGAATTTGAAGAAAGAGATATACCAGAAAGATCCTTTATTGATGATGAATACACTGATAATAACAATCCATTTAATTCAAATGCATGGGATTCATTATCTTTGGTTCAACGTATAAAGAATCTACAAAAAGAGGAAGAATTAAAGAATAAATTGGCTTATGAAGATGAAAATAACATTAACAGTAAAACAGATGATGAGATTAAAAGACTTGAAGAGATTGAACAAAGGTATACTGGAGATATTGAAGAAGATGTTGGTGAAGATGCAGTTGAAGAAGGTTTATTGGATGTATTAGAAAATGAAGATGAAAAGGAACATGAAGAGGTTGTTTCCGAATTGAAAGATCATTTGATCATTAGATGAGTAACTACTACTCATCTATACGTTGCTATAATAAATAGTCTATCTGTATAAGTTATACTGAATTGAACATATAATTGTATCATTACATCATTTCAGTAATGATCCCACGTTCGAATCTGAGTTGTGGTATTCAGATCATATTTAAATTAAAAAAGACTCTTTTCCTCTCACCAATTTATAAAATTCTCCCCCTGTCTGCAAATCAGCGATCTTTACGCAGTGCAAAAAAAAATTTTTATTATAACCGGTGATGAAAAAAAAAATTAAAAAAAGCTCTCTCTGATTTCCCCGTTGCCAGTTAAAATTTTATAAAATTTCCCATTTAAATAGCAAAGCTTATAACTTTCTAAATTTTGAAAAAACCTCTACCCATTTAAACCTACAAACACAGACACCAGTCGCAATAGCACAAGATGTCTGAAGGAATCACCGAGATCGACTCCAACTTGATTGAGTCCAACACCGACAAGGTTGTCTACTCCTGGGATGACTTGAACCTCAAGAGAGAGATCACAAGAGGTATCTTTGC
>JAJLRR010000204.1:8576-24131 GCA_030567175.1 Williopsis lachancei
GTGATCCTACACTTACTCACATATATTTCTTTGAGTAACAAAGCCTGAGGAGGGTCAGTGTACAGTATAGTAAGGGTCTGTACAGTAATCAACTTTCATCATCCCTGTCTACAGTCCAACAGATTACCATTGATATTGGAGAGTGTTATAAAAACCCATTACTGTTCATCAGTACTGATTGACCGTTCATTAAGTCATCTTTTAAAAGAAAACCTCGACAGAATGTTGCAAAAGTTGGAAATTTTCTTTCTACAAGTTGACCCAATCCAGTAAAACTGCTGATAAGAAATCTTCCAGCTATGAGAGTTTGTGTCAGATTTGCCGGTTGTCATGTAGTCCCCCTAGTTACAGATTCAATAATAGTTATGCAAGTAATGATCCAAATGCATGCTCAAGTTTACGCCCAAAGAAGTAGTTAAGAGAAGCTGCACTGCGTAAATAACCGCACATGGCGTTTGTGAGTGTACCTGTAAAATTGGGATCTGCTAACTATGGCTACACCCATACACCTCATATATATCTCCCCATGAAAATGGGAACAAGAATGTTTTGATCAGGGCTGAGAAAATTTTCACAGTCACTTAGCAGTCACTACGGCCTTGTTTGTTTACCTTCTGAGAACATCAACACATCACGTCTGATAAGGATCTGGGGTAATCAATAACTAAGGGCCTCTCTCGTAACGTTCAATAACAAGAGGGCATTGCAAACGGTAACACACTCACATCCACTCGTCATACACTCGTGCTGCTCACTCAGAGCTTGGGAGCAAACCATCCAACCAACCGTGGGTTTTGCCACATAGAACTAAACCCATCTCTCTCTAGTTGTGTCAGAAGGTAAACAACAGATAGATCAAACACAGCGGTAGACAGTCATGCCAGGTGGTACCACTCACGAGTTCACCGAGGCGGACATTGCCTCGGTGGTGCAACAGGCAATGGAGGGACTTGCTGATGGTGATTTGGGCCAATTGACCACTGACGCTCATCCAGAACATCAACAACAACAAACAGCAGATGAACAACAACATACTGACCAGAATCAAGCTAATGATTCGATGACTGATGATTTCGAATTGGAAATACAGCGGCAATTGGAAGCTCAATTTCAACAACAGGCTAATATTGAACATGTTCAGTCTAATGATGGGCATATACAGATGGCTGAAAGTAACAACAACAACAGTAATAGTAATAATGATAATGATAATGATAATGATAATGATGATAATAACAAGAACAATAATGATGATACGAATGATACCAGTAAAGATAATGATAGAGATAACAAGGAGAAGAATGATAATGATACTTCAGTTGCTAATGCTGATGCTGCTGCTAATGATTTTGACGAAGATGATTTTGCTAAAGAAGTGGAAAGACAACTTCAAGAGCAGATGGCTCAACAGATGGCTGATCATATAGCTGAACATGATACCACTGTTGTGAATGTACAACATAACAATCCATCTGTTAATGAACAACAGCAGCAGCAAGAAGGATCTACTCCTAAACAATCCTCTATATCTGAATCAAAGAATGATAACTCAATTGACTATGAACAAGAATTACAAAGACAAATCATGGATGCATTGGGTGAAAATACCACCACAACAACAGCAGTAGATTCATCATCAGAACCAATCACTAATGATAACAATGAGGATGATTTTGAAAAAGAATTACAAAAGCAAATTGCTGATGCATTTCAGGCAACTGAACAAGCTACCGCTCAAGCTTCAAGGAGTCATACTCCAACTCCAGATATAACAGTTCCTATGTCAACTGATTCTAATCAAGTTTCAAATCAATCAATTGCTGAAGAAAAAGGACAAGTTGAAGGAAATCAGGATGATTATGAACTTCAACTTCAAAAACAGATTATGGAGGCATTTGCTGCAAGTAACAATGATCAACAATCATCAGTTAATACTACTCTTGCCAACAACACTGCTGATGCAAATGCAACAACGGTTGATGCTGATTTTGAACAAGAACTTCAAAATCAAATATTACAAGCTTTTAACGATTCTCAATCTGGTCAACAATTCCAATCAAATGTTAACACTGATATGACAAATACAACTGGTGATTACAATGCACCAGATAATGATGATGATGATGATCCATTTAAAGATGCATTGGCTGAATTGGTACGAAATGTTGTTGATGCTCAAGCTGAATCTGATGCCAAACAACAGAATATCAATAATAGTAATGTTGTTTCACAAAATTTGGATGATGAAGATATCGATATGAATCAAATCATGCAAAATGCTCTTCAATTAGCAGTTGAAGATCCAAGTACCCTTTTACAAAGTTTAAATCTTGGAGATCAACAGATTGATAATAACTTTTTGGGTCAAATGATTCAACAGACTCAGGATCAGTCAAAGGGTAACAAGAAGACTATCTCTTCGACTACCCCATCCACTGGTGGCGTATCGGCTTCAAAGACAACAAAGGAAAAGAAACCTCCAAAGGAGAAGAAGCCAAGACAACCGAAAAAGACTACCAAGAAGAAGAAAGATCAACAACCAGTTGTATCTCAAATACCGAACTTTACTCCAAATCCACAGTTTAGTATCACAGGTATACCTTTCCCACAAAACTTGCAACATCTTCCTCAGAGTTTACAAGCTCAATTCCAACAGCAGATACAGCAACAGCAACAGATGCTTCTATTGCAACAGCAACAAATCCAATTACAGCAGCAACAGCTCCAACAACAGCAAAACTTGAGGGCTGATCAAACAGGTCAGTTTCAACAGCAACAGCAGCTTCAACAATTCATCTCTGGAGCTAAACCTCCTGTACCATTGACCAAACCTGAACCTAAACATCCAAGACCAGCACCTGCTAATTCGATCATAGATTCAGTGAAGAAAGTTCCTCCATTGGTTTTGCTCTCGAAGGATACTTCAATTGATTTGGCTAATTCTGCAAAGCAAAAGAAGACGTCTCTTTCAATTGCAGAGACATTGGCATTGAGTCGTCAAGCTATGTCCAGTGGGAAGTTTTCTTCAAAGTTGCAAGGTGTTAAAGCTAATCAAGTTCAAGGAACTTCATTACAACAGCAACAGAGACCACCAGTAAAGTCGCAATTACAACAAGGCCAAAATGCTGTTCAATCTGTTCAAGGGACTCGTCAGGTTACACTCCAAAAGCCTTTGGTCCAGTCTCCTGCTCTTGTGCAATCTCAATCTCAACCAATTTCTCAACCATCGGCATCTTCTTCTCAATCTTCACAACAAAACTTGCAAAAGCAACAGATGTTCAACCAAGAATTTGCTTATCAACATGATAATAACAAATCTAATGAGGGATCTTCTGGTTCATATTCTTATCCAGGAACTTCTGAAAGTGATAAACAAACATTGGAATCTGCCTTGAAGCTTGCCAATCAAATGCTTTCAAAACAAGATAACAATGGAGCTGTTGATGGATCTTCATCGAATGATAAGAATGGCTCTTCTGTTTCGACTCCTCAATTACCAGTTGCACCGGGAACTCAAGGAAATGCACTTTTGAACAATATTGGATCTTTGTTACCAAATATTCCATCGCATCTGACATCTTTGATTTCAAGTGCAATCTCTCAAGCATTGTCCAATAATTCTCAACCAACTCAACGTAAAGAGTCTAGTAAAGGTTCAAAGAGGAAAGTTGTTCCTGTAAAGGATGAAACTCCTGAACAACAGAAGGAACGTATCAGACTAGAGAATCGTGAGAGAAAGAAAAGATGGAGAGATGCTAATAAGTTGAAGAATCAGAACAATGACTTAAGGGCTCGTTTGAAGAAGAGAGCAATCCATCTCTTTGGACATGAAGATTCTGAGAAGAAGACTGAATGGATTGAATCTGAATTTGAAAAGAGAAAGAACAGAAGAATTATAAAGAGTGCCAATTTGGAAGATTTGACAATGGTTATCAGTGAGACTATGAATAAATTGGATATTCATTCTGTGAATGAAGAGACTCTATCGAGGGTCATTGGACAGATTGTTACGAGTTCTTTGGGCCAACAACAACAAGGTTCGAATCAACAACCAACTACGCCTATGCAACAAACTCCTGAACAGCGCGTTGAAAAGGATTTGTTGGATTCTATATCAGGACTGAATAAGGAGAGTACAATTGATTCTAGACTTACTGGCAAGATTCCAGATTTTGAATTGTCCAAGTTGATTGCAGCTTCTAGCAATGCTGAGCTCAATGATCATCACTTAACGGAGATTGATAGTCAACAGTTCAATGATCTACCACTTGATGATGCTGTCAATAAGTTATTGGACCAACATCATCTGCAACAACAGCAAGAGCAGCAACGCCAGCAACAGCAGCAGCAACAACAGAAGCAGCAACAGCAACAACAACAGGCATCACAGCTGCAAAAGCAATCAGTACCTACTTCGTTACCAAGCAGATCATCACCTTCTTCAACTTCATTGAACACAGGAGCCCATGTTTCATTACCTGAACCTCCAAGGAGTGTTCCTCAGAAGAGAAGTAGTGGTTTCTTGAGCAGTTTCAACATGAAGAAGATGAAGATTCCATTGATTAGAATGGATATGGGTAAGACTCTTTCCGTTGAATTGAAGAAGGAGGATGACAAGACTAGTGACAAGCCCGTTGGTCCTGTTATTGATCCTGTATTAACTAACAAGCCAAGTGTCAGTGAAACTAAGGATAAGGGTGTTACAACTAATGATGCCAAGTCTGATAGTAAGCCTGTTGAAGTTACTAGTGAAGTTCCTAGTGCTACACCTGTTGTTGAGAGTGAGACTAGTGGGTCATCTACACCAAAGCCAAAAGCATCTACAAATGTTGGAGTATCTACTCCTCGTGCAGTTGTAAAACCAAAGACAATACCATCTTTGAGTGGACAGATACCGAGAAGTTCTATTAAACTACCATCGTTTAAGAAGACAGACTCCAACAACACTGGTGTAAGTTTAAGCTCTGGTGGTGATAGTGGTAATGGTATTGGTGCTTCTGTAAATAAAACCAGCGTTGTTGGTAATACTACCACTACTACTACTGCTGCTGCTACTAATGCTAGTGCTAATGGAGAGACAAGCTCCAATGTTACTGGAGCTTCTACGTTGAAGAAGGAGAAGTTCTTGATGAGACCTAAATTTGGAGGAGGATTGCGTAAACCAGGTTTTAAACCAGGGTTAAATGGGATAAGAAAACCGAGCTATGCTGGTAATGAGAAGAAAGTTGGTACAGCTCAAATCAATTGAAGTTAGTTGGAATCAGAAAGAGAAATATGTTGTTTAAGATTACAACATTGTACATTAGATGGGAAATTGTGTGTGTTTTTTTTATTGATATTGTTGTTCTATTACTAGATGATTTAGAAAAAAAG
Source organism: Williopsis lachancei (assembly GCA_030567175.1). NCBI lineage: Eukaryota > Fungi > Ascomycota > Saccharomycetes > Phaffomycetales > Wickerhamomycetaceae > Williopsis > Williopsis lachancei. The sequence continues at coordinate 13,950 of JAJLRR010000204.1, forward strand.
GTAAGAGGAATGGGTATAATTTTGATACAGATATGGTGTAATATGAAAGTATATATATCATAATTAGTTAGCTGGGTATGAATTACTAATTAATCATGATACTTTGAAATATTAATGTAGAAGATTGACCGGATCGACTACTTCAAGGTCTGCGTATATATTATAATATACAACGACGTTGACTGTTCATATTCCCCAAATTAGTCTTTATACTCCCCAGTACTAAAGTACTGTGGGGTGGACATTTATATATAATAATCGATATTCCTTAACTGATTAATCATACATCCAATATTGTTATTGGACATAATATTTGGACAAGCCAAGTCTATTACTAAAAGTATTATTGGTTATATTGGACAATGAACAGTTAGAGAATTGCAAATGCTGATATTGATAAAGCCGATCAGAGCCAATGCAAGTTTATTGTATATTTACAGTCATAGACTATTAGCTTCACTGTCAGGACTCAGTGTCATATGAAGAATCTAAACATTGGCCAACTCCGGAACAATTCTTATTGTGAAGCCAGGCTCAGGCTGTATTGACTGCATAGTCTAAAGACATCCGGCGTATAGCTCTGATGATAATATACAGCTAGACGTTAGCTAGTTTGACAGTTTGTTCGCCAGCTCGGTGTATAGCATTTTCTGTACCTCGGTCCACTGTTCTTAAGAGATTCAGCCTTGATTAACAGTGCTCATCGCCGCTAATCGTTTATATCAGATCGCTCATGCCAACCGATTGATCATTTGATTTGGCAGCCTGCAGTGTTTCGGAGAAGTGCGAAAGTTGCAGCGTCAGCGCCTGATAGTAACAGATTATTATTATTATGCTACACATGACGTACATCCCAAATATTTTGTTAGGGGGGAATTATTAATGCTGCTGCTTCTATTGCAGCTGATGTCCGAAAAGAAAAACAATAAGCGTGAAACAGTAAAAAATAAAATAAAAAAAAGGACAAAATAGGCAGCTGACAAGACCAAATTAAGACCCAAAAGATAAGAAATATAAATGCATTTTAATTTCATCTCCGTAATATAGCAGAAGCATCAGCTATACTACAAATAAATTTTGGAAATTAATTTATCACCCTTAGCCACTAAACCATCCGTTCTGTCGTCTCTCCATCAACAGTGAACACATCGACAATGACAGAGGTAGTGTCGAAGAGAAAGAAAACCATCCAGATCGCATGTGCCATCCTCTGGTGTCTCTTTGCTGCAGGCCCTGTGTTTGGCTTTGCAGCACTCAAACCGATCCTTCTCAGCGAAGGGATCTATAGTGACCTGTGCACAGATAGCAGCTCTCCATGTATCACACAAGACCTCAAGCTGAACAAGATGTTCACCGTTGCCGCTGTTACAACGAACGTTGCAGCTCTCCTCGTGGGTAACATTCTGGATCGTAAAGGTCCTCGTGTCTGTGGGTTGATTGGAAGCGTCTGTATTGCATTGGGTGCATTATCACTCGGTGGATACTTCAATTTTTTGTTCTCGGACCCATATATCACAGGATATGTGCTAATGGCACTCGGTGGTCCCTTTGTATTCATCTCAAGTTTCCAACTTGCAAATTCGTTTCCTCGTTATAGTGGTATGATATTGGCTCTATTAACAGGTGCATTTGATACTTCATCTGCTGTGTTTCTCGGTTATAGATTAGTCTATCAAAACCTTACAAAATTGAGTCTACATTCGTTCTTCACCGTGTATCTCATTGTTCCATTGTTCATCTTATTATGTCAATTGTTTATCATGCCACATGAATCATACAAGACATTGGGATCAGTACAAAAATTGATCATTGAAGGATTAGATGAAAATGGTCAATTGGCAGAAGGTGATGATGGAAGTAATATCATCGCAGATATAGATGAACGTACTTCATTACTTAGTGCAAATGCAGCTGAATTAGGCCATAATTTAACCACAAGTATGACACCAGATGGTTCAAGACGTAAATCCGTTTATGAAGAATACGTTGAACAAGAACTTTCTCAAAAATCTGGTAATATCTTTGGTATTTTGGATGGTGAACCTGTATCAAAACAATTAAAATCCCCATTTTTTACATTGATGTGTGCATTTACAACGATTCAAATGATTAGAATAAATTATTTCGTTGCAACTGTTAGATCACAAGAAGAATATTTGGTTGGTCAAGAATTAGCATTAAAATTGAATGGAATCTTTGATATTGCATTACCATTGGGTGGTGTTGTTGCTATACCGTTCATTGGACTGATATTGGATAACTTCAAAACAATCACCGTATTGTTTATAACGATGATGGTATCGTTGTTCATTGGAGTTATGGGATTGGCTGGTAATTTCACAATGAACCTAATGGGTATCTTGATGCTCGTCGTATATAGACCTTTCTACTACACTGCGGTCTCGGACTACAGTGCAAAGGTGTTTGGGTTCACAACTTTTGGACAAGTTTATGGGTTATTGATGTGTATCAGTGGAATCTTCAACTTTGGCCAATCATACCTCGATCTCTATACAAAGAAGTATCAGCATAACAACCCAACACCGGTAAACGTTCTGTTGATATCATGTACTGTGGTGTTTGGTTCTTCTGTGTTGTTATACATCTTCAAACAGTCAAAGAACATTGAGAGAAAGAAGTTGGAGAGCGAAGCTGAAAGAGCTCCAGTTCTTCAGATCCCACAATGAAGAATCAATCATAAAACTTGTGTATCATTATCATTACAAATACATATACATATTATCTCTATTATTTTAAGAATGTATCAGTATCTTGATTAAAATATAATCAAACCTTGCGGATTGAAAGATTCAACGTTTTCAATGGTAACTGGTGTATGGTAATGTATCTTATCATCATCTGTCTTTATTATACCATTGTCATCGTCGTTGTTATTGATGTAATGTTCAGGATAAATGGTTATACCGTTGTATATATCTGCAATCAACAATAAGATTCTATTTAAACTCAGAGGTGGAAGTATCTTTTGTAATATCAAAAACACGTTTAAAGTTGGTATTTGATCTTTAGAAATTGAATTTATTCTTCTCTTGATTAGAGAATCAACCGTTGGAGATAAATTTTGTAAGAACAAAGTTGAAGTATCCTTCATTTGTTCTTTTTGTTTCTGTATATCTTTCATACCTCTTGAATTTGTCTGATCTTCTAAACTTTGCTTCAAATTTGTCAATTGTTGTTGATTTGTTGAAACAACAGACCAAATTTCCTTCCAAATGACAGAATACATCGATTTCAATTTTTGTCTTGATTCTAAACTGATCTCATAAAGTTCATTACCACTAATGTGGTCATACCAATGAGAACCAGCATCAGATTCTTTATCATTATCATTCAACGTATAATACAAGGGAACGTTCCAAGTCTTTAACTTTGGACTCATTTGAAACCAACTCTTTGTAAAATCATCCTGTAATAATTTGCCATATGGCATCAATTGTGAATCTTTTGAACCATCACCTTCAACAACTTCAAACACACCACCTATAACGGTATGCAGTGGGAAGATCAAGAAACTTTCAAGCAGTGAATGAAGCCTTGATAATCCAATCTTAAGACATAGAGTGTTCAAACAAAAGGTTTTAGGTAAACTTAACAGTGGTCCAATTTTATCCGAAATAACTTCACCTTTATTACAAACCAAAGTTTGTAATTCATTTCTCCAATCTTTTGTCCTTGTATAGAAATTATACTGTTGAATGAAACGAATCCCTGTATAATTCTCTGGACAACTCTGTGCCATGGACGCTGATATGAAGATTGTTGTTAAAAGGACAAAGAGTCTTCTCATGTGTAGTTTCATAATGACAATTAGAATAACAGTTGAATCCAATCTCAGAGTATATATATATCACACTCAGCAAATATGTCTCTATTTCTATCTCTATATCTATCTCTATTTCTATGTCTACGTCTGTTTTTTTTTGGCGCCCTGAATTAATTCTCTTTGTGGCTTTTTCCTTCTTCTTCAGTCTGTATAAGAAGATTGGAGAAATCCATCAACCAACGACTTAACAGTCGCGTAATGTTCCACAAGAATATCAGAGTGTGTAGAGTTCTTTATCTCTTCTATTCTGTTATTAGGGAACAGCCTATTGCATTCTTCAACTGCCTGTTTATCAATAAACTGTGAATTTGATGCCTTTATAAACATCGTTTCCACATTAACCGGAGTTTCATGTCTAGGAAAATCACCAAGGGCAACCATCAACCCTTTATCCATAATCTCTAGAGGGATAGCAGATCCGATATGTGTCTTGAACTGCTTAATGTTATTACCAATGAGATAAGTTGCTAGATTCGTATCACATTTTAACCTTTGTACAACCTCCTTGACAAGTTTCCTCTGTAGATGTTTTCTATCGATCTTACTCCAATCCTTTCGAAGAATATGTTGTAATGCATCGATATAACCCAGAAATTCATCTCCAATGGGTTTAACAGATGGTGAATTGTCAATACAGATCAATTTCTCCACACGGGATGGATGGTTTAAAGCGTAGTTCATTGCAGTCTTAGCACCCATCGAATAACCAATCAGTGTAACTTTATCAATGTTCTCATGGTTTAACAGCGAGGAGAGATCATTGGTCATAGATTGGTAATCCATCGGTAAACAATGCATCGAGGCGCCATGGTTTCTTGCATCAAAAGTATAAGCTGAGGTTTTAAATTGAGCCTTTAACTTCTTTGTCATTGCCATAAAGTTTTTCCTTGAACCTAAGAATCCATGGAGACAGACAATGGGCGTGGCGGTAGACGACGTTGTAGACGTAGCGGCGGCATTTTCAGTGGTCGAAGATGTTGCTGGATATGCAAACTTATGGAAAGCAGGGAGAATGGCCCTTTTTATGGGTAATGACATGTGATTGAGTTGAGCTGTTGTTTTGTCGATTGTTGGTGGGATCGATGCTCTTTTTATATGTTTTTCATGTTTTGGTGATGCTTGGAAAAACTCATGGAATCATTATAAAAAGGATGGGGAAAAGCATTAAAGCAACAACTAAGAAAGAAAAAGAGAGACAAAGAGAGACAATGCCACGTTTGAGAAAATCAGTACAGAGGATTGATAACTTACAGAATGGACCAATTGATTACGATGAACAAGTCGAACTCATCGAATTGTTAAAATTGGATAATCTCAATACAAACAAAAGGTTTATCAATTGGTTAAGTATACTTTATCTTATTCCAATACCTTTGTTCATACACATCAGATATTTCAAATCTTATCCTATTGATAGTTTCTTGTCAATTGTTGTACAATGTTGTTCGATAATAAGTATACGATATTATCGTACTACTACAGCTGTTACTACAGCTAGTGATAGTAACACCACTACAATGTATGACACGTTTCAATCAATCATTAAAAATCCATGGTTGTTCAATTTTTTAAACAATTCATTGGCAATATTTATCATATGGAGAAGATTTAAAGATAACCAATTACAGAATGCTAAAGATACACTTTTTTGGTTTCCATTGATCTCCAGTATAAGTTCAAGTATCATAAAGCATTGGATCTTTGGAATGGATACCAATATTTCTCAATTGGATGGTATGAAGTATAAATATAAGTCTGCATAATAATAACATCTGCTATAACGATTCTGTGTTAAAGAATTGCAAAGGATACATTTTTGAATTCTTTAATAACCTTGATCTATTTCTAAGGTGTCTTTTAGAACAATTCTCATCGATCAACAACTGATTACTTAGACTCTCATTCAAAGAATCGATTGTCTTTAACATCTTAACAAAGGATAACTTTGTAACATCCGAGTGATTGGATAATGCATTGCTTATAGTATCCATATTTGATATGTTATTTGCAACAAGTTCTCTCTGTTTGACGTTAAAGAAGAAGGGTAATTGATGTTCAAGATTACATAGAACCATAGAATAATGGATATAGTTCAATTCGTTAAGCATCCACTTGGTTACTCTGCTCGATTCGATATTGTCATTTGAATGGTAATATCGGATGTTTATGCTTATCTCAACCAACCTATCGATGTGTGTTAATGACGTGATATCTTCAATACTGAACGTCTTCTTCATATTCTTCTTATCCCTTTCATTAGCAGATGTTGTTATGATATCCAGATTAGAGTGGAATATCTGATCTCTTAGCTCAACTTCAAACGTATGAGCCTCGGAATAGTTCACTTGACATTTATAGTTCAAAGTATTCCAGATCTGTTGAATAGAGTTCATGCATATGATCGTATGTTAGTATAAACTGTAAACTATAATATATATATGAAGAACTTTATTATATGCCATCATGTGCAGTATCGAATAATTACCTGGCCTCTTTCCAAACTGTTCATCAAAGTTTCACTTAAACTGTTTTGTGATTGTAAGATTTCGTCATTTATAAAGAAATTGTATAAGATCTGAGGGGTTTCCTGTTAGTATTCTGACGTTAAAGATCAATAAAATTATCATGGTATGAGCTACTTTGAAGCTACTACCACCAGGTAGAACCATTAAATGATCATCTTGCTTATCAGTTGATGATGAATCTCCATCTGTCACAATGTCAAAGTCACAACTTAGGAGATCGTCTGTTTTCTCAAATTCTAATAGTAGTTCACTTGACTTATACACTGTCATTGTGACTGTGACTGCTAAGTTATTATTCAATATTTTGTAATTTCATGGTCAATTGATTCATTGAATAGATTGAACATCAGGATTACGCGTTTTATATGAAAGTTACAATAAAGTTTTAATCATAATTTGCAAGGTTAACATTAATATTAATATGGTCAATGTACTTTTAATGGTGTACATAATGCATATGCAATGCCATGCGCGAGATTGATGAACTATAACGTAAACAATACGAATGATTAATGTCATGCAATTGCAATATCATTATATATCATGATATCATATATAACTAGTTAACTAGCACTGTTAATATTCTGTAATCCAATTTCATGCTCACTCTTTACAGATTTTTTTTTCTGTCTTTCAACATAAAGTTCATAATGATCTTGAATTCTCCTTTGAATACCACCGTTATTTAAATAACTGTATTCATTTGTATAATTTTTTTCAACATTGGTTATAGAATCTGAAGATATATTAAATCTTTCTATAACAGATTTGTCATTATCATCATCTATACCAATGATAACACCATCAACGTATTTACACTGTAAGACACACAAGATTCTTTGTAATAGATCCATTGAAGTATGTTTATCATCCTTATATATTCCAACCAATATTTTTTCATCTTTATCCAATTTTAAATGTTTCAAAACTGTAATATGAAATGGATTGAAAAGATCAAATTTACCCTTTAGATACGCAGTATAAACTTTAGAGTTGTCATTATACAATGCATCTGTATCTGTATGACGACTTATAACTCTGTTCAAATCCTTATCGTAAACTTCTGTATAACCAATTTGTAAACTTGTTGGATCTGTTGAAAACAAACTGATCAATTCATAATTCTCTTTAATCATCTTGTTGACATCTTTTATTATATGATCATCATCGACTCCTCCTATATTTAACAATCTATTTATCAAATCAGTTGTACTAACACCTTCAGTTCTCTTAACCAATTTCAACCTTCCTTGTTCTCTAACGATCCCATAACAATCGTTACCTTCTGAATCAGTTGTTATATCATCTCCATGTATAACGTATTTACACTGGTATCTATCCAACCAATCAGGTTGTGTTACATATGGAGCATTTTTAATTACTCTTGTTGTCCATTTATTAGCTTCAATTTCCATGGATCTTTCATCCAATGTCATTACGGTTGGACCTTTATTCTTACAAATCTCTTCATCCGAATGAACACCGACATATACTTCGACTATTGGGAATTGATCATTATTATTATCCTTTGTAGCTTCTTTACGAGCTTGTAAAATTGCATTTGCATGACCATGATGGAAAAAATCAAAACATCCATCTATCCATATCCTTGATTCTATAAGTTGTACATTGTCATCATTATTATTACTATTATCTGATTGTGTCATAGTTTTGATTGTTATACTTCTATAATTTATTATGTGGTTGTGTAATATACGACGTTCTACATCATATATAATGTTTATGATTTGATGTCGATAATCGTATTCACGTGTGAATTAAATATATTTCGATCTAACAACTAAAAGAAATTACGAAAAAGATCAAAAAGTATTGAAAATGGAACATTACGGTATTGGATATATATGACTTTGTTACCATGGTAACCAAACTAAACGTAGGGATTTATCTTTTTTTTTTTTTTTTTTTTTTGGAACATTTACATAGCTACAACAAACCGTTTATTAACGAGATAATGTCGATAGATCTCTGGTGATGATTGTTGATCACAACGAATTTCAATTCAGATATGGCAAGACTACAGCTCTCCAAGGGCATCTATTAGATAATTCAGGAACATACCATTAATGTATGTCTGGAATCACTAAAAGATCTGTTAAACTTACAGTCTACTGCTGTTTTACACGGAGATCAATCATCGAACGAACGATGGTGAATAAGAAGCAATGAGGCTTTGACGTTGAAGGTAATTGTCAATGAGGTGTTTTATTTGATGGAATCTGGCGATGTGCTCAGCCACTAAAACATTAAAGCCCTGTTTTGCACTGGTCTATATTTTGATGTGCTTTCTATTACCGCGCCGCCCTCAGCCCTGTGCAGAAGAATCTGCTTTATATTTTAATAAACAACGCGTTATTAAAATGATATCCTGCATGAGAATAAATAATAATAGCTCATGTACTATCAAGATTAACAGTTTGGTTTCATATTTTAACTCATTATATGGCGCAAGCCATGTGTCAATGTAACAACCAGTACCAAGTTTTAACTAGACGCACTAACAATCTGTTAACTGGGCGCAAGCCTAAGCCCTTTAAATATTTTATCTGAGCATGGGCTTGGACGTCTTGCTAGTGTTATCTAAATAATATTCTTCTAGCGAAGTATCGTTTTAGACTATAAGATTGTAACTATAGCATGCTGCCTTACACAGTCATAGACCATATTAGTTATATTACACTATGATAATATGAGCTTGAATATATTTGAACTGACTACGCCTTGAACTTGGTTAGTACGATATCTTTTGTTAGTGCTGCGGGCTGTAACTAAGCCCAACATGCATGGTGCACAATAATTATGGATGGTACGTTACAGTACTGCACAGAAAACTTACAAGCATTTTATATATTGGTATTCTATGCTATTATTACAGTTAATGGAATATGACCATGTTGAGCAATGAGCATGACGGTGTTTATTTATAAATTAACAACTATACATAAGCTGCTAGTGAATTATTGTTGCGCAACGACGTCGTTCTGCAATATAAATAAACAGAGGTTTCCCCAGACTGAAATTGCATATACGTAGGCTACAGCTAGCGCTATATACACTTTCCAGAGCCTATTGTACTTTTATTATAACGTCTGGACTTTAAAGTATTATTAGTACATTACCAAACAAACAGCAGCAACAGCACCGCTCACACATACAATATACTAAACATGTCACGGCTAACGATAAAAATCATCAATATGTTACATCTAGACGGTTGTCTTAATGATCAATCACAGAGTAATAGAAATATCCATGAGTTCAATGATAGTCGAACGGATTCAACATACAACAACAACAACAATAATAATAGTAGCAATCTACTGAATATAAATCGTAATCAATCTACAACTTCAAGTAGATCATCAAGTGTTTCAAGTACTAGTAATGGTGCAAATTCTAGAAGAGGTTCATTCATAAGGACAAAGAATATAAAAGTTGTAACAAGAGCTGATATAATAAGTGGTGCTTTAATGGATCAGTAAAAACACTGTTGATTTACATCAAGATGTATAATATTATATACTTCTACAGTTTACGTCATATGCTTTTAACTAACTGTCCATATAATCCTTTGCTATTGCATCATCGTTAGATAAGTCGACATTAATATAAATATGTACTGTTATAACTATTATAATACATCAACTGTAACGAACTAGATTATAATTAAACTACGATTTGACAGTTTGAGTTGACAATTTGTCCAAAATCCCAAGAAATAATCAATCAGATTACAGGGATATATAAATAATAACTTGGATGATCATCATGTATACATTTTTAATCGGACAT
>JAJLRR010000204.1:31689-92427 GCA_030567175.1 Williopsis lachancei
GCTGGCAGAACTCCTTGCGAATGTTTTTTTAGTCAATGACTTGTGGTTTGCCACCTTATGTACGTATTATTTAGTAAGAAAGCATCGGTTGTTATTAGTGGCTAAGGCAACTAATACGAGAGCGAAAGGCGCTGTACACACGTACAGCAAGCAGCTGCTAGTTATATATATAATTTATACCTCTTATATCGAAACTCAAAAATTGGGACAAGCTAGTACGAATTTATCAACTCATTTGTTTAACATACTGTTGATTATAGATATATCCCTAAGCGAAATATTCCAGCTATTATAAGACGTACCAACGGTTAGTTGTGTGTTTTTCTCTGAGAAGCTGCAGTAACTCTCTAATTAGAGGCTCAACATTCAGATCTGGAATTTCTTTCTGCATCATCATACGTCGCATCGATGTGCATATTATGCAATAGTTGCATATGTTTTGTGCTGTTATTTTCAGAGCTTTTCGATTTGGGTAATCCCAACATGAACTTTTTTACGCAAAAAAACCTATTGTTTTACCCTTTTAGGCAATATGCGTAGGTTTGTCAGTTATGGATTTCAGGTACCGTTCCTTTCAAATATATATAAAGCTCCATCTACAAATAGGAGTTCTTATATAAGAAATGACAGCTAACACTCATACGTTAACTTGCCCGGCAATGTACATATGTGAGAATTTGGCCAATCAGCATTGTCACTGAACTGCTACAGGTTTTTCTCAATTGATTGAACAACACGTCGTCACTAACTGACACGAACTTGGATTTAATTCTGTATATATACATTTAATTCATTCTTTGCTTTGAAACTCTATTGTTCTATATTTATGTATTGGTCTATTTCATTAGGCGTAATAACATGATAACTGGTTATAAACCTAAACATTGTCGTGCCCAGCAGTTAATTATTCCACGTCACATTCCAAACATGATTGATATTATTCACTAATTTCCATTTGACAATTAGAGTTACTTCCTAAATCCATATACTAGGGGCTATCTCTAAAATAATGCAGCCTACCTGTCGATATCATTAACCGATTACAATTTCATCAAGAGTTATATCATTTGATACTTCAACAGCATGTTTCCAGAATTTTTGTAAATGTCTTGTTCCTGAATCACATGCAACTATAACAATGTTCTTTCCTTTGATATCGGTATCTTTACAAAGTTTAATTGCAGCAACTGCATTAATTGCGGTTGAAGAACCGATAAATAATCCATCGTTAACACTCAAGAATTTAGCCATCTTTAGAGCTTGATCATCTGTAACTTTGATGGCATCGTCTATATATGCTTCACCCATGCTGAAGTTATGGGTAATTCTGTTCAAGCCGATTCCTTCGACAAGGGTATCAACTTGATGTCTTCTTCGAGTTCCTTCTTTCTCTTCATTCGTATACATCACTCCATATTTGATTCTATTATAGAACCCACTTCCTTGTGGATCAGCCAGTATACATTGTACACCTGGAAGTTTGCTCTTTAAATATTTTGATACACCAGCTATCGTACCTCCTGTTCCACATCCGGCAATGAAGAAATCAACTTTACCATCCAGTTGTCTATAGATCTCTGGACCTGTTGTTTCAAAATGGGTTCTCCAATTCGCATCGTTTTCAAACTGGTCTGCAAATACACCACGTTTATCGATATTCTTATCAGAGTTCAACTTCTCAGCAGCTTTCTTTGCAGAATTTACGTATTGATCTGGATCCACAATTGAAGCTGGTTTAACTTTCTTCAAACCGGCACCCAAAGTGTCAAAGAGCACTAATTTATCAGGAGATGTATCATCTGGCAGATGGATCTCAGCTTCATATCCTAATGAGTTTGCCACAGTAGCTATACTAATACCAGTTGAACCGGAAGTTCCCTCAAATATGGTATCACCTTGCTTCAAATTTCCCCTTTTTTCTTGATCTCTAATGATAGCCAATGCAACACGATCTTTTGCAGAACCTCCTGGATTCATAAATTCCAATTTTGCATAGACTTTGTTCCCCGTGTAATTCGATAACGATTTGATCAATATCATCGGAGTATTACCGATGAGTCCTTCAACTCCAACTTCTGGTGGTGATAGCTTTGTAAGAATTTTACTATTACTAGTCTTTCTCAGCTCATTAACGGTCCAAATCACACCGGTTATCGATACCCCACATGCTATGATCTCTCTCCATGTAAATTCCCCCATCTTGTGATGATCGTCGGTATATTGCAAGAGAAAGTGTATATATAAGCATCACTTGACTTTAACCAACGGTGATAAAGAGAAAAAAAAGGTTCTTTCCACGTTTGGTGTAAGTGGTGTGCGGATGTTTTGTGTCACCCGGTTGGGGGAATTTGTATGAGCAGGTGGATCATCCGCCAAGTTTACAATTTTTTTGAGTGGTGCAGAGCTGATAAATTTGTTCGTACAAAGCGGTTGACTTGGTGGTGTCTGGATGTGTCAATGTGGAGGTGGAGCGGGAGAGAGGGGGCAGAGCAGCTTGAACGTTATATTCAAAAAAACAAAAAAAAACATCACTGAGAGAAGAATTTAGTTAAGAAATTGAATTAGTAAGGAAAATTACTAGCAGCTTGCGGTTTTCCCCGTTTAAAAGTATTTCGGGATCACAGCTGGCGACCTAAATTTACGGAGAAGTAGCAGTTAATCCCTGCTGTGCTGTTGCCCGTTAGCCTCATTTCAACACCGCTACGCCGACGACTTGTTATACACTGCTACGGTACTTATACTACTGTACCACTTATTTAACCACAGCTTTCACTGCTACGTCAGGCTCAGCATTAAAGGACTACAGCTATCTACCAGCAAGCTAATATATCTCGAACCAACAGTCGTTATCTTCATAGAAATTTCATAACAATAACAAAAATATTTATCAAAACATTACTTCATCACCTGTCATTGAGATAGTCTGAACCGTTAATATAATTTAGCAATGGAGGTCAAAACGGAGAAAGAAACCGATAACGACAATGATAAGGATGCTAATGGGGAACAAGTTAGTCATAATGACATATCAGATGCCCTTATGAGTGATACCACCACTGCTACGGTTAATGGAACGAATACTCCGGATATTTCAACCCCGGTTGTGATCAAAGAGAAGAAACATTCTGTAAAATTCAAAAGAAGCAGGTCCTCTAGAGCCTGTGAAGTGTGTCATTCACGTAAAGTCCGATGTGATGCTACACTCCATGTTCCCTGTACGAACTGTCTTACTTTTGGATGTGAGTGTAAGTTTCCTGAAAGGAAAGAGAGAAAGAATGCTCGTAAGAAGAATATAGATCAAACAACTGGTAAGCAACAAAACAACCCTACGCAAAGGAACAACGGTGCCAAGTCCATGTCAACCAATACATCTTCAACCACTACAACGTCATTGACATCGGCACCTTCATCGAGATCTTCATCATCGATAATAGGACCAAGCGTGGTGGCTGTGGCCACCTCAAGCTCAGCATCAAAACGTAAAAATGAACCATTGGCTGCGATCTCTGCAAGAAGCGCTAAAATTGATACACAAAAGCTATTGACAAAGAACTTGAACACATTGACGTACCATGGAACGTCGTCTACTGCGATGTTTCTCTCGGGTAAGAGTGAAAGACAATCACATATCAAAATGGGTGATTTTGTTCCTACGACTCTGAGAAGAGCCATAGATAAGACCAGATTGAGCCTGGACACTGTACAGATGGAGATCCTCAGATTAAGAGGAGCATTCCATCTCCCAGATAGACCTCTGTGTGATGATCTTATCAAATCGTATTTCGAACACGTGCATCTAGCAGAACCAGTCATAGATAAACGTACATTTATGAAACAATACAAAGAAGATACTGTGAGTCTTTTATTACTCCAATCTGTTCTATTGGCAGGTTCAAGGGTCTCTTCCAACCCTTTGATCTTTGATTCGGATGGCTCGAACTATTTGACAAGTGCCACTTTTTATCAACGTGCAAAGGCTTTATATGATGCAAATTTTGAAGAAGATGACGTTGCATTGGTACAATCGTTAATCCTTTTTACGAAATTTTGGGAAGGAGTTGACGATATATTGGGTAATTCATACTATTGGCAACGTGTTGCCGTTTGTGTTGCTCAAGGTTATGGATTTAATAGAAATTTGGCTATAAGTCCTGGATTTTCACCTGAAAAGGCCCGTATAACAAAACTCATATGGTGGACTTTGTTCATCAAGGATATGTCTGTCTCATTGGCATTTGGAAGACCAAGAAGTGTGTTATTAGAAGATTCCGATGTTCCAATGCTTACCTTGGAAGATTTTGAACCTGGTTTCCCAAGACAAGATGCAGAAGCATTTATGCAAATGATTAGACTCAGTGAAATAATGTCAATTGTCTTACAGGAACAATACAGTATTAGGGCAGAAAAGACAAAGAAGAACCGTGATCAACTCGTCGTTACCCATTGTGATATGATTATGAGTAGTTGGAGAAGTAGACTTTCACCGAGTTTACAATATTCACCTACTAAATATGATTCTTTAACCGTCAACATTTTGAATCTATATTACTATTATGCGGTGTGTCTTGTCCATAGATCAACGATGCTTAGGGCCGCTACTCATAACGGGAAACAATATCCTTCGGAGGGGATTGTGTTTAAAGCTTCTAGGATCATTGCAGATATCAGTTCCAAATTGTTAAACTCTGGTGATATCAGATATTGTGGAGCCATTACAATTCCAATTTTCTTTATGGCTTCAATGACTTTCCTATGTCATATGGATTCAACAAACGCTGCAATCTCTAAAAGTTCAAAGATTGGATATAAGATATGTCATGAGGCATTAGCAGAAGTTGGTAAAGTCCATTTGGTTGCTGCATTGATCCATCATAGTCTTGAAAGGTTTGCTGCTGATTCCAAGGCCAGGGAGAAGCTCGTTGCTGATATGGTTAGAAAGAGCGAAGGTAATCAAACTCATTCGTTGTCAACACCTTCGGTTTCTCATACTCAGACTCCAAACTATGGGCCTGGACCTTATCAGAGTCCTCAGTCGAGCATGGTTTATAACAGTGGAGCCCACATGCGAGAGCAGAATGGACCACAGAATATCGGGTCTATGCCTCCTTCTCAACAGGCTTCTCAACAGGCTTCTCAACAGGTGTCTCAACAGGTTTCTCTTCAGAACTCACCACAGCCTAACAACGGAATGGCTCAACCTATTCCAATGCCTCCACAGCACCAGGTCCCCCCAGGTGTGCAATTCAACCACATGCAACAGCAACCGAACATACAGGTTCAACCACAAATTCAGCAGCAACTGCAACAGATTCCACAACAGATTCCAAATGATACTCTTGAATTTCCCGATCTGTATCTTTTCACAAATTCAATGCCCAACAACGATGCTGCTACTTTTGATCCAGCAGATTTATTTTCAAATTCCAAGAGCTTTCCAAAAGAGAATACAAGTGATACAAGTGATAGTTTCCAATCAAACGATTTTAATATGAATCTACCAGAGTTTGAATTCCAAAACTTTGGTAATTCGATCAGTTTACAAAACCTGGCAAGTTTGAACTCGTACTTGGACGGTACTGATAACGATTCACCACAGAGTCAATCCAATATCTACAGCTTTGTGAATTAGTTCTAATGCCAGTGTCTTAATACAGTTCTTCATACTTGTAATATATACATATACATATATATTTAGTGTTTATTTATTATGATTTCATGACTCTAAAATTTTTATTTCTTTGTTATAGATTTGAACAGGTTGTTCAATTTACTTCTCTCTTTTTGCTTCTTCAACAGTTTCATTGTTTCTTCACGTCTCATTCTCTGTGTATGACCAACGAGATTCTCCACGACTGATTCAAAAGTATCATGATCTTGTTCCAGCTGTATCCTTTCATCATCCCATACGCTGAGTAATTCTTCCACTGTTGTTATACTGTTCTGTAATTCGAGTAATTTCTCATCCAATTGTTCATCGTCCATATTTATGAGTTCATCATATGTAGGTATATTTCCGATTGTACTTATCTGAACATCTGTATCATCCATCAATGACTTCTTCTTATTTTGGTCAATCTCCAAGTCATCCAATTTCTTCACCACATAATTATTCATATCAAACTGATTCGGTCTCTTTTGTTCTTCTTCAACATCTGGTGGTAATCCCAACGTCACTAACAATTGTCTTCTCAGTGATCCACGTTTCCAATTGTACGGCTTCAGATGAGGAGGAGCAATCAACCTTTCCAAGAGATGTTCTGATCTTGGGTTAAGTATCGATGTATCCTCGGGGATCTTGAAGCTTGGTAGTTGTTGTGGGAAGGTCTTTAGGGTCAGTTCTTCAAGCTTTGTCCTTAGTTGGTCTTCATCGGAGAATAGAGTCTGTGGGAGTATCATTGGCTCTTTCCTCACCGTCTCAGTTTGTGACTGTTGCTGTTCTGACTGTTGCTGTTCTGGTGGTTCTTCGAACTCGTCAAACGATGCATCTGAGAATGCACCGAATTCATCATCGTCATCTACTTCTACTTCTGCTTCTGCTTCTGCTTCTGCTTCTGCTTGTTGTTTCTCTTCACCAGTCAGTTCCTCTTTCAACTCTTCCACTTTCACCAATGTCTCTGGTTCTTGGTCTGTATCTGACATTTCTTGTGCTGAGTTAGTCTGTTGAGTTCTATTTGGTTTATGAGATAACTAACAGCACAACTTATACCGGAAGCATCAAATTCAAATGTGTTGATGTAAATGTTATGAATATGAAGTATGCCAGCGCTTATATAAACAGTCACGTGATAGCTTTCTTCTCCACAATAAATACAAAAAGAAGAATTGCCAATCTTTTACGTCAACCTTCATCAATATTATTAAAAGAGATATAATATAATGCCCACTAGAGTCGATAGGAAGAGCTCAACTAAAGTCATACTTTATAAATAAATAAGCATGGATCGAACTAGTATATATGTCAATAAATAATAATATAATAAATAATAAATATATTAAATATTATATAATAATAATTTTTATAGTGCATTACAAGGTACACCTCAGAAAAGGCATCTCGAAAAAATATCAAAACTTTTGACATTAGGGCATCATCTTCAAATTTTAATTTTTTTTTTGAATATATTGGATATAACTGTAGCATGACCTAGTATGTCGTTATAAGAGTGATAATTATCACAAATTAATCAGTTATAAGATCTTTTATTCGTTAAATTTTGAGCTAAATAGATACCATATCGAGATATTCTTATCAGTTGGTGTCCAGGTGTTTATAGTATTTTAGTACTAGGTTGACAGGATATTGTCGATCTATACCAATATTACTCTCGACCAAGTTGAATTATTAATAGAACGAATTACGATCTGGTTATGAAATGGCTACATCAAGAAATAGTATTATATATCACCATATATTGTTATATACAAAACCACCAAATATGATCATGATATTATTATTAATGTTGTAAGTTCACTTATCAAAAGGAACTCCAACTCCAATCCACCGGAACGCTACCAACAGCTGTATTATTATTATTGTTATTAGCATTACCCGTACCATTTGAATCTGTAGCATTCTCCTTAGATCCATCCATTACTATTATACTACTTCTCTTTGTTAAACTATTCAACCTTGAGTTATGATCTGAACCAAATTTTGTCTTGACAAAAGTTTCATAATCCTTAACACAATTATCACAAACTTTACATAATATACCTGAACCTCCAATTGTAAATTGTGCGTCGAGTCCAAGTTTTAAAAGATGTGAAGTATGTTGAGCACAAAAGATATCTCCACATCTTCGACAATGATGACGTCTTTCAAAAAATGTAAAAGGTACATCACAATATGCACATGAATTTCTAGAAAGATCTTGTCTCCAATGAGATCTTGTTGGTAATTTATTCATATCTTCAAATCCAAGTTTCCAATGGGAAGTTTGTGATCTCAGTGAATTAGCAGCATCCGTTATGACGTTCCTCGATCTTCTAGAGTTTTGTTCATTGATATGTTTCAAATCCTCTGGTTTTAAGTTGGTATGAGATTGACGTAAAACAGCTGGTAGATACATTGGTCTCTTTGGATCGTTTATAGTCTTTAGATTTCCATTATCGTGGAAACTCGTTGGTGATGGTTGGAATGAACGAAGATCTTGAGATGAAGTTGTCTGTGATAATAACATTGCTTGTGAACTGTTTTGTGAGACTGGAGAACGAATCTGTGGGGACCTTATAGATTGATCACTTCCTAAAACAGCCGATTGATGTTGATGTTGATGTTGACTCTGAGAGAAATAATCCTCTTGTGGTTTATTACTTTCATTACGTGATGTTCGAGTCTGTAAACCCATATTGTGATCTTGAGGTACTGCAGGACGTTGAAGTATTCTTGACTGTGATATCACACGCTGTGCTTGTGGTTGGGCAGTCAGTTGGATCTGTGAACTATTTCTCGAAAGTAAAGCGTGTGGAGCTTCGGGTTGAACGATATCGGATTGTTGTTGATCATGATGTTCATCAGTAGCAGTCGTAGTACGCATATTGATATCAACTTCTGCCGGTTGAAATTTGGCAAAATTGTTCAACTTCTTCAATGCATCATCTGTTAATTTTCTATTCTGTTCCAAATTGACATCGACATCAGCATCATCACCACCTGAATCTATAGCACTGTTATCTCCAACCAGCGTGGTATCCAAATCGGTGTTACTATTGCTATTGCTGTTATCCATCTGTTGCTCCTCGTTGAAAGGGAATCTCTGGCCTATTTCAAACGATGCCCTTCTCTTTGAAGACGCAGCGGCAGCCGGTGCCTGTATATGAGTCTTTGGATGGATGAACTGAGATTGAGATTGTAATTGAGGCTGAGACTGAGGTTGGGATTGCATCTGGCCTTGTGATTGTGGCGGTTGATGTGATGATGATGATGTCGGTTGCTGTTGTCCTTGTTGTTGTCCTTGCTGTTGGAGTTGATGAGTGGATGGCCTCTGTTGAACAAAACTCTTTAAAGACACACTCGAAAGAACGCTTTGAACACTTTGAGTTCTCTGTTTTGGTACAATTCTCTTCTGGAATATCATTCCCCCTTCTTCTACTATCACATCGTTGTTCATGTAGTTGCCATTGCCGTTGCCGTTGGTATTGTTGTTATTAATATTGTGATTGTTGATGAGACTATTACCCGCCGATGGCTTTCTAGCGGCGGCAGCGATGTTGGCAGCATTGCCCAGGGCGTTTGTGGAGTTTATCTTTGGTAGTGCCTGTTGTAACGTCTGTTGGACCTGGATCACCTGCTCTTGTGACTGTTTATGTCCCTGTTGGTCCTGATGTTCTTGTAATGGCTCCGGCGTGCTCTGTTCCTGATTTTGTGGTTGATGAGGTTCGATGTTCTGCTCTGGCCGTTGTACCGCATCGTCAAAACTGGCCATGTTTTGTCTTGAGCTATCCGGACGCTTTTCCACTTCGATACTCATAGTATTCACACTGTTCCAGACGAGCTTGTGCTTATATTATGGGTTGTGCCTTTGATATAAAGACAATCAATAAATAGTCCAGCTGCTAAATAATAAATATTTCAGTCTATTTTGACTCAAGACGTTTCCAGCTCGTGAGTAATTAAATATTTAAATTAAACGGTGAAGATAAATATTATTAGTACAGCTAAATATGCTGGTGATCAGCCACCGATAGCTGGAGGAAATTGAAAACAGACAATGCAAAACGAGCAGCTATCGAGAAGCGAATTACCATCTGGCCGATTTATTTTATTTCCCGCACCTCCCACTGGCACTAGAGTAGCTGATATTTAATGGCTTGGTGGGCTTGGGGGGAATGCAGATTGGCTGGCAGCGGCTGAGAGAAATTTTACAGGCGGCGTGATCAGCTGTGTCACAAGCAAATTTTATGTAATTATAACAAATTACCGTTAAAAAAGACGTTGCAAGCCCGCTGGGCTGTGAAGAATAAAAATACAGAAAAGAAACACCGCAGCTTGCAATATCACATGACTGTGCACGTGCAATACCGGATCAGCTAAACTTCTCGACGTGTCCAAGAACACCTAACGACGATCAAGCAGTACAATATTTTTTGTATTTGGCCGCGCTTGGTAGTTATTATTCTTAGCTGTAGCTGCTGGTGCTCATAAATAATTGTTCACAATTAATATACACACCAAACTGGAAATTTAGATACAAAAACAGCTCCACCTTACCCCAACGGACATCCAACCATTCCCGTCTGCCCAATTGACAACAGAAACAATGGCTGTGGAGGTATCGAAGGCCACGCTGGCGAACATAAAGCTCTTCTTGAGGGCAACCATCCTCATTTCGATCGCAGCAGCGGCAATCTCTACACGTTTGTTCTCTGTCATCAGATTTGAATCCATCATCCACGAATTCGATCCATGGTTCAACTTCAGAGCATCCAAGTATCTGGTATCACACTCCTTCTACGAGTTTCTCAACTGGTTTGACGACAAGACATGGTACCCACTGGGAAGAGTAACAGGTGGTACCTTGTACCCGGGCCTGATGGTCACCGCTGGTTCCATCTGGCATGGATTGAGAAAGATCGGTCTCCCAGTCGACATCAGAAACATATGTGTGATGCTCGCACCAGCGTTCTCAGGTGTCACAGCCTACTTCACCTATCTCTTTACATCGGAGATCAAGGACAAATCCGCTGGTCTTCTCGCGGCTGCCTTTATGGGTATTGCTCCAGGTTACATCTCAAGATCCGTTGCTGGTTCATACGATAACGAGGCTATTGCAATCACACTGTTGATGGCCACGTTCTACTTCTGGATCAAGGCTTCAAAAGAAGGCTCTGTGTTTTGGGCCGCATGGGCCGCTGGATTCTACTTCTACATGGTTTCAGCATGGGGTGGTTACGTCTTCATCACGAATTTGATCCCATTACACGTGTTGATCTTGATTTTGATGGGCCGTTATTCTCATAAGCTCTACACCGCTTACTCAACGTGGTATGCGATTGGAACTTTGGCATCAATGCAGATCCCATTCGTTGGATTCTTACCAATCCGTTCAAACGATCATATGGCTGCACTCGGTGTCTTTGGTCTTATCCAAATCGTTTGCTTTGGTGAATACATCCGTTCAAAAGTCCCATCTGACAAATTCAAATCCGTCTTGGTGATTTCAGTGATTTTGATTCTTCTATTAGGTGTTGCTGGACTAGTCGGATTGACATATGCTGGACTGATTGCACCATGGACCGGTCGTTTCTACTCATTGTGGGATACAAACTATGCAAAGATCCATATTCCAATCATTGCTTCTGTCTCTGAACATCAGCCAACCGCTTGGCCATCTTTCTTCTTTGACACCCAATTCCTCATCTGGTTATTCCCAGCTGGTATCTATTTGCTGTTCTTGGATCTACACGATGAACATGTCTTTGTCATTGCATATTCCGTGCTCTGTTCATACTTTGCAGGTGTTATGGTTCGTTTGATCTTGACTTTGACTCCAATTATCTGTGTCTCTGCTGCAGTTGCACTTTCCAAATTGTTCGATGTCTATCTCGATCTATCGGACTATTTGAAAAAATCAGAGTCTAGCACCACCAGCACCACCACTGAGAAGAAATCATCAGAATCAAAACAAGAAAAAACAACTCTATTCGATTTGATCTCAAGATTATCAGTCGTTGGAACATTTGTCTTCTATCTCTACCTGTTTGTCTTCCACTGTACTTGGGTTTCTTCAAATGCTTATTCCTCTCCATCTGTCGTCTTGGCTTCAAGAGCTGCTGATGGGTCTCCTGCATTGATCGATGATTACCGTGAGGCGTACTACTGGTTACGTATGAATACTGCAGAAGATGCTAAAGTCATGGCATGGTGGGATTATGGCTATCAGATCGGTGGTATGGCTGATCGTACCACTTTGGTTGATAACAACACTTGGAATAACACACATATTGCCACTGTTGGTAAAGCAATGTGTTCAAATGAAGACGTTGCTTACAAAGTTCTAAGACAACATGACGTTGATTACGTATTGATCATCTTTGGAGGGTTCTTAGGGTACTCTGGTGATGATTTGAACAAGTTCCTCTGGATGATTCGTATCGCTGAAGGTATCTGGCCAGATGAGGTCAAAGAGAGAGACTTCTTCTCAGATAAAGGTGAGTACAAGGTCAACAAGGAGGCATCACAGACAATGAAGGACTCGCTGCTTTACAAGATGTCCTATCACAGATTTGTCGATGTCCACAGCGGGAACCAAAGACCTGCTGTTGACAGGGTGCGTAACCAGATTATCCCAGAAGAACCAGAGCTCAACGTTGTCGAAGAGGTGTTTACATCAGAAAACTGGATGGTACGTATCTACAAGGTTAAAGACCTTGACAACGCTGGTCGTGACCTGAAGGATGCCACCAAATTCGAACACGACGCGGCTGCTGGATTGAAGAAGAGAGTTCAAAAGCGTCCAAATATCGAACCACGTGAATAAAGGATAGACAGAAGGAAGTATCTTCTAGATAGAGTCCTCAAATGTTTTTCAAAACTAGTATGAATATATGATCATTTGAACTGAGAACAAGGCAGATAATCTATTTGTAGTTTGCTCCTCAACTTGTTTTTGGTGATGATCTTAAGTATGGAAAAGTAGGCCAAAATTAAAATCTGCCAAAGCACGAAAAATAAATAAAGTATATGAGCAGATTTGTTGTTACTTATACAACTCCAATACATCGAAGCACTACAACCACAGGTACCCAAGCCGACCGACCCCATATAGAGGAAGAAATATCAGATGGAGAGCAACGGAAACGATACGGCAGATGCTCTTATCACCCTACCCACCGTCCATATTGGACCTGTACCCTCTATTCTCACGGGGATGACCAAGTTTAATGATATCAACGAATCCGAACCATTGCCAAATTCATTTGCATCTGTTCCTCTATACAAGTCGAAATTGGCATTAGTAGAGCACCATAGACCACAGTTGGCTTCTACTAATACAGACGGTGAACATAATGAACAGGAAGAATCCATACAAGAACATGAGATCAAAAGGTACAAGGATCTAAGGGAGTTCAAACCAACGGCTCTGACCGATCAATTGAACGAAGGATGTATAATGGGGATCAATGATCTCAGTAATTCGATAGTCGAACAGCTATTAGATGCCTTTTTCGAAACGGAATCATATCAGTGGACCTCTGTTGAAGAGAGTGATGGAAAGATTGTGTTCATCAGATTTACGACCAAGGATTTGAGAGAAAACGCACTAAAGATTAAAAAGTTGTTACAACTCGAAGGCTTGGAAATACGTGGCTCTAAGCTTCGAATCTCAGTGGAGGGAAACACCAAAAAGCTTCTGGAGGATACCGTTGCTAATTCAAAAGTTGAGACAGATTTGGAAGAACTCCAAAAGACAGTCAACAAGCTGATTGAGTCTTACAAGACGAAGAAGTCAACGACAAACCTGGATTATGTGATTGATGAGAATGAACTGAAAGATCTACCGAAAGACGTGTTACCTCAGCTGGTGAAGGACATCAAAGAGTTCAGATTGAAGGCTCTTGAGAACGAGAAGAAGAAGAGAGAACGTGAGCTTGTTGAAGAGAAGAAGAGATCAAAGGCACAACTGCGTAAACTATTCGAAAAGTTTCAAAAGGATTCAGAAAGAATTGTTGAAGATGACGATGGTGACGAAAGCGATGGAGAAGACGACGACTTGACAGATGAGCAATATGAAGAGAGAAGGGTCAAACAGGAAAATGCCACAATGCTTAAGAAGTTCAGCGAGAAGCTTCGAACGGTGGAATCATTACAGAGAAGAAACGAGAACCTGCTTGCTGAACTCAACGACCTTAAGAAATACGAAAGCAATCTGAACAAGACCATTAGACCGGAATATCAAGAGGGAAGATTTAGACCATCGGGTAGAGATCGAGTCTTGGAGCTTGATGCTGATAAACGAGATGCAGAAGAGGAAGAAGTCGAAAAGGAAGCAACTAAGGAAAGTGAAAAGTTTTTAGCAAGTATGCATATCCCATTGAAGGTGAACCTTTCAAAGGAGTCCAATGTTTTGGCTATTGACGGTGAAGAATTGGATTCAATCTTGGAGAAAGTTAAACCTAAAATCGATGAATACGTAGAAGATGCATTGGGGGTTAAAGAAGATGAACTGTCAGAATACGTCGTATCCATAGTGAAGGATGAAAAGAGTAAAGAGAAGCTGTTAGAGGAACTAAAGGAAGCATTCGGTGATGATGCAGAGTCCTTGACAGAGAAAGTATGGAGGGATATCAGAGAGCTAATTGATCAGTGACCTAGGTAGATATTATCATCATTATCATCATCATTAATTATTATCCGCTCTTTAAAGAAATAAGGGCTCAAGTAATAGTAGCTCTAAGATCAGGCCTCTATGCAAATGGAACGAGTTCCATATCGTCACCACCAACGCCGGACCATGAGTTGTGCACTTTCTTGAAAGATGCACTAGCACTTCTAACACCGCCATGGATCAGAGCCTTGAAGTAGGATTCAACACACTCTTTATCTTCATCGTCGATGCAGTTCAGTCCACATATGAGCATTGGACCCTGAAGCATCAGCAGTCTTGAGTCAGAAGGGTCCGACACTGTTCTCTCGTCATAGAAGAAACACATATTCAGCATACTCTTGACGAGATCTTGACAGAGTGCGTGACTTTTATCCATACCTAAAAACCCGTTATACACTTTCAAGAGAAGAGCATCGACGTGTAGATGATGGATCAGGTCAAACCAGGAGTACACTTTCTCACCTTTAAACCCATAGCAGCTCCAAGGTAATACCATCTTTGGTTCCTCACCATCATATTCCGGATGTGCAGGGTTGTCCAACTCGATTACGATCTGGTCACTTGCAACTTGGAATTCCTTTGCACTATGGATCAAGCTTATTTGAAACAGTATGTCTTTACTTGTGATCGTTGTCAATTTGATGAACTCTCTATACATGATTATAGCCTCGGTGCTATAACCCAAGAAAAGGTTATAACCGTTGGGTAGTAAGAGTCCAACATCGACACCAAGATCACTATTCACGCCGTACAGTCCAACGTCCAAGAGATCATCAAGTTCGTGTCGTTTACCCGTACCAAAATTCTGTAAGCCAGCAAGAATTTCAATTGCAGCGAACCAACTCTTTGCTAACAACAACGAGGGTGTCGTATAGAATCGAATATATTTTGTAAATAGATCCTTTGCACCTCTTAGATGGGCTCTCCAGTTATTTGAACTCGAGTCTGCAGCGAGAATCAACACCGTAAGAATCAAAGGCTCGATATTACTTAGGATCTTTGTTTGGTCCTGGAACACTTCACTGAGATTTTTCAGGCATGTGGAGATGTACGT
Source organism: Williopsis lachancei (assembly GCA_030567175.1). Lineage (NCBI taxonomy): Eukaryota > Fungi > Ascomycota > Saccharomycetes > Phaffomycetales > Wickerhamomycetaceae > Williopsis > Williopsis lachancei. Next base: position 47,071 of record JAJLRR010000204.1, read on the forward strand.
CTTCTTCTCTTCGTCCTTTGTTGTCAGACTGAGCATAGCAGCAAGGAGATAAGGAGCACTTCTAGCGTTGTACAGTAAGATCTCGTTGCACAAGTTCTGCTCTAGGGGCATTAACCAAGCAGAGATCTTGTCGTAGAAGATCTCGAGATGCGTCTTGTGTGGTTCTGAGAGGTTGAAAGAGTCCAGAACGTCTTTCTTCTTCACGTACTCTGGGATGGTGATGTCCATTATTATTCCATCCAGATCAGGGTTCAAAGACTCTATGATCGTATTTGCCAACGTAGACGCCTCGTTTATGATTCGTTGGCGGTCCTCCATCGGTGAGATGTGTGGGACATAAGGTGATTTTTCAGAAGGTGTCCTTATAAAAGGCTGCTTATCCTCGTCCTGAATATCTGAGTGATTGTTATTATTGTTAAGATGGTGATGATGACCGTACTGCTGGTGCTTGGTATGTTTAAAGCTCTGATGCAGTTGCAGTTGGTCCAATGTCGGAGTTGCAGACAGGGCCTCTGGTTGCCCTGTTGAAGAAGAAGAAGAAGCAGAAGCATCAGCGGGCGATGTCACATCGCTCCGAGAAAAGTCCAAAACGTTATAATGTGGACCTATAAGTTTCCTCGAGTTTTGGTTTCTAACGGTCACGTTTCGAGATTCACTGAACTTGATGTTCTTGAGATAGACACATGACTTCCCCAGATGAGAGCATTGCCAGCACTCGGGTTTTCCCTCATCGCATTTGAGTTTTCGCCTCTTGCACTCATTACAGCCATTCCTGCTGTACTGTCTTTTCTTCCTCGGTGGGGCCATAGCAGTCTGGTGAGATACTGAACAGAAGATGTGTGATGACCAGTGGTAAGACAGTAGAGATCAATGCCAATATAACCAGTGAGATCAGGAAGTACCAAATCAAAAACAAACAAACTTCGAGCCCTTAGTTCCAAAGTCTGATTATTTCACTTTCCTCTTTCATGAAATTATGTGTCAAAAGAAGAGCCAGAAGCGTTGATCCAGTAACAATGGAGCAAAAACGGTGCTTATCAGCGTGGTACTATTATTATTATAAGTAAGGTTTTAGCCCTTTTGTTTTGAAGTTTCATCAGATCAAGCGGTTTATAGCCTATTGTTAAAATATAATGCAACTGGATTTCCGCGGGTAAGAGCTGCTACATGCGGGTAAAGCATAGAAAATTATAGCATTGGGGAAGTTCCCTCTTTGGGGCTTTGAGAAGAACACAGGGCACATAATCACCAATAGATATAATTCCTGTACGAACGCAATAGTTACAGCAGAATCTCACAAGTAATTTGAAGTTTAAACAGACATGACACATTATCTCAGAAACACAGATCCTCATACAAACATACAGATGTCCAACTACTTCCAGAACCTCTCATCTCTAGCGGATATATCGAATACGAGGAACCATCCTGCCAGCTCACCCATAGATAAGCGATCAAGGAAGCGTTCTTCTGGTACAGATGACGCGTCCGATGAGGTCATAAACAATAACAACTTATCAAAGAAAAGACGCACTAGTGGCAGCACAGTAAGGAGACATAGCTTAGGAGTACAACATATGAATTATCATAACTCACATAATGATATGGCACAATCAGGAATGAGATTGGGTCCATCGGATCCATTACCTGGACCTTATTTTAACTTATTCGCAACAGCAGACGATGACGATGATACGGAGTATGAACCTACTGATGAAGAGGAAGAAGAAGAAAATTCAGATGAAGACGTTGAAGAAGAAGGTGAAGTTGATCCTGAAGAATGGATCTTAGATCCGGATAAAGATTTTGCCCTACCTGAGGACTATGTATTACCACCTTATTTGGATTCGCTTCCACCGGAGTTACAGATGTTTGTTCCTGTTCCTGAACCTTCATCTCAACAGCCACAATTATCATTGCAATCACAATCACAATCACAAACGGTTTCAATACCGAAAATGATAACTCCTTCAGACACACCAGGAGTAGCTGTTACAACAGAGCCTAAGCGTGACATCAGATATCAATTTGATCCATATCACTATACACCTTCCAGGGAGTCCAATAGCATATCAATGAGAGATATATTAGCTCAAAGAAGAGATGATCTGAACAGCATGAGACAAGAATCTCAAGGAACAGAACAATTAAGATCCATGCAAGATAAATATTTCAAAAACATCAGATCACATGAAGAAGTAGAACAAGAGAATTTAATGACCCATCACCACCACCACCAACAACAACAGATTGATTCAAAGCCTTTCAAAAGAATCCCTCATAATGCAGGTAAGACTACGAATGACATCGGTATAGAGTTATACTGTCTCTATTGTGATAGGGTGTTTAGAGGACCAAAGGCCTCTACACATAGACAACAACACACCAAGAAGTTCCATCCAAAGAACTATGTAAAGTTAAAAGGGTGATATACAAAGTCATTGTCTAATATACACACATGTATTTCTTAAAATATTATTTAATTAATCAATCTTGCTCAGCAATAGAGACCAATCTTTCATCAATTTCTTCAGGAGTCAAAGTAAAGAATTTACCATCAATGGCAACACCAATTTCGATATCATTTTTTCTCAATTCTGAATTTAAAGTATTACTTAGCGTAATAATTGCAAATTCCACGACTTGTTTCCAATCACCTTCAACGCCTTTCTTCTTATACTTCTTCTCCAATGCCGTCGTTAGTTCTTGTTGTTTTGGACCTGTTGCATTTGCCTTTGAACCGATATAATAACCTGCTGGATCACATTTATATAGCATTGGACCAAATTCATCATCAACAGCACAAAAGGTCAACGCGACACCTAAAGGTCTCATGTATGCTCTCTGTGTGTAAATCTGCGAAAGGTTGGCCATTCTCTTTGCCAATGCATCAACAGGTATATCGTAACCGTTCAGATATTTAAACTCTGCAGCTTCTGCCCTTGCCCTCAATGCTTGAGATCTTGCATCTGCAATTGAACCTGTAGCTACCATACCAACTTTTGGAGTAATCTTGAACATGTACGACACCGTTGCTGGGTCCAAGAGTTTGTCCGGTACTTTCTTCTGAGAGATTAACACCACAGAGTCCTTTCCTGTGACACCCATGGCGTTGATGTTGGCAGTGTTGATGGCCTTGAAGGCGTACTCCACCTGGTACAAACGACCCTCTGGGGAGAAGATTGTGATGTGACGATCGAATCCTGCGGCTCCTGACATTGTTCCCCTGTGCTTCCGACAGATTCAATTGATTGGTTGGTTGTGTTCTAGTTCTCTGTGAATGAGCTGGAAGTTGTGTTGGCTCCTGCTGTGTACTGTGGTAGTTCAGCTAAATGTGTTGATCCTATTTTCTTTGCCACTTTGTTATACTTAGCGCGCTACCAGCAGCAGGCTGCTTACCTAAAAATCGAAATGGGCCTGCGAATTTTTGTTTTGTTTTACTTCACAGATTCCCACCATAGTTAACGGCAGCTTAGATTTTAGCAGTGAGGTTAGACAGAGAGAGAACAATATTAAAAAACACATTTGCACAAAAGACCAACCGTAAACCAACGAGTTACAAACCACAACATACCACGACAGCCAGATATCGAGACAAACCAAACACACATACACCACATACACCACATACAACACAGACATGACACAGACGTTCTCGCTCGACGCAAAGTCGCAGTCGCTACAGCCCAAGTACGAGACAAACTTTGGTGCATCGTACCAACCCCATGTGTCTTATCACTACAATCCAAGGGTATCAGAATACCACTACGGTGTTCGTCACCCGATGAAACCGTTCAGATTAATGCTCACGGATCACTTGGTGATAGCATACAAACTCTATGAAAAGATGGACTTATACACGCCGCGAGCTGCAACGAAGGATGAGATGCTGGAGTTCCATTCAAACGACTACATAGATTTCTTAGAGAGAGTCACTCCGGAGTCTTCGAGTAAATTCTCACAACAGCTGAAACAGTTCAACATCGGTGATGACTGCCCGGTGTTTGATGGCGTATACAACTACAGTGCGATATACACCGGTGCATCGCTAGATGCTACACAGAAGCTCATAAGTGGAGCAAGTGATATAGCCATAAATTGGTCCGGAGGATTACATCACGCAAAGAAATCACAACCTTCTGGATTTTGTTACGTTAATGATATCGTGCTCTCGATATTGGATCTATTGAGATACCATCCAAGGGTCTTGTACATAGATATAGATCTACATCACGGTGATGGTGTTCAAGAGGCATTCAATACAACAGATCGTGTAATGACGGTGAGTTTCCATAAATACAACGGCTTATTCTTCCCTGGAACAGGTGCATTAGACGAAAAGGGGATTGGCAAAGGTGATAACTTTGCAGTGAACGTACCACTTAACGATGGAATAGACGATGAAAGTTACATAAGACTCTTCAAGAGCGTGATGGACCCTGTAATAACGACTTTTAAACCAACGGTGATAGTACAACAATGTGGTGCGGACTCTTTAGGTGGAGATAGGTTGGGATGTTTCAACTTGAACATAAAGGCACATGGAGAATGTGTGAAATTCATCAAGAGCTTTGGAATACCATTGCTTGTGCTCGGAGGAGGTGGTTATACACCAAGAAACGTTTCCAGACTATGGTGCTACGAAACCAGCGTAATGGCAGACCTAACGTTGGATACAAAGCTTCCTGAAGAATTACCTTTCAGAAACTTCTTCAATCCTGATTATTCATTACATCCAAACCTTGGAGATAAGCTTGATAATAAGAATGGAAAGAAATATTTGGAGAATGTAAGGATAAAAGTGTTGGAACAGTTGAGAGAACTTAATGGTGCGCCAAGTGTTCAAATGAGTGAGATTCCTCCAGATTTTAAAAAATTGACATCGGAGGAAGAAGCTGAAATTGAAGAGATGAATAAAGAGGATATGTTTATGATTAATGCAAAAGACGAGGCAAGACCAGGTGAATTGGTGGAGTAATAATAAAACTTATGGTAATGGACTGATCAATTAATATAATTTGTGATATATAATTCAAACAATGTACTTTAATGTCCAATGATTCATGAGGTTATATATAACGGGGTTTATATTTAATGAACAAGATGAAAAGGTAATAATTATAGCTATCGTCGTTAGGCGAAGATGTAAAGTTAAAATTGTATATTATTACTTGATTGATATTACTATATTTATGACTAATGATTAAAGTTATTATTGATATTGTTATTGTTTTGTTATATTGGTATGCAAAAGAGTTTGTAATTCCAGAATATTGTTATACTTATAATAGTGAAAGAATCAACTGATTTAATCAATTATCCTCACTTATAGTACTTCTTCTTTCTCTCAATGCATCGACAACTTTGTTTGAAACTCCAGATGCGTATTCGACACCAGAAGTTTCTAAAGAAGTCTCTGAAGCATCACTTTCATTATCAGAACTTGCAAATAATGAAACGTTTGAGATAGATTCTGCATCAGATGTTTCAGAATCTTCAACTTTCTTCTGTTGTGCCTTTCTTCTTTCACGTCTTCTCTTTCTCAATTCTTCAGTCTTCTTATCCTCCAGGGACTCGTCGAAACCATTCTCCTTCAAATGATCAAAGTCTGGATAGAGCTGTGGTCCGAGTCTATTGACAATTTCCACAATCTCACTCTTCAACTCATTTCTATCGTTCTTCAACTCCCTTAGAGCCTCTGGTTTCACAAGCGTCAAATATATTGGATAGAGAGACTTCAGCAAGTCAACTCCACTGTCACCAAATGCCACAGCGGACCATGTCACAGCGACACCAGCCATATAAATGAAGCAGAACAATAGGATCTTACTAAATCCAGAGTCTCTAAAGTAATAAAGACCGAGGCATGAGTAAAAAACGTACAACACAGGGGCAAGACCCATTGCGATCAAGATCTTCCAAGTGGCAACGACGTCGTTGGCTCTAACTTTGACAATGGATGATGCCAATGCTTCACGTTGAACCTTGTGTGAATACCATTTACCAACGACAAAGACAGGAGTAAAGAGAACAGCACCTGGCAAGGCCAATGTGAAAAGGAATATGAGCTTTACTGTTCTTTGGATCAATATACCAAAGTTTTTCAAATAATCAACTCTTGCATGTTCAACGGCATGATCAGGTAAATGGAATGCTTTCAATTTGTTGTTGTACTTCAGGACTTTTTCACGAAGTGCAATGATCTCAGGCTCATTTTTGAAATGCTGATAACCATGGACCAATCTTCTGTTCATCTCAACGATCAATGGGATTGGGATAGATTTCTCATTAATGTACAATCTTCTTGCGGCCTGGACCACCATTAACGTGTCATAGTCTGGACAAGTGACAGTACATGCTCTTAATCCGTTTTCGACAGTGACCAAGAGTTCACTGACAGCCTTTTTCGATGTCTTTGGGTCGTTGTATTGTTCAACCAACTCCTTTGGAATGGTGATTGGATGACCGAATTCAATAACACAACGGGATCTGAATTTGTGAGGATGGAAGTAGTTCATTCCGCATGGAACGATCTTGACGTCTGTACCTGGACTGTGTTGCATAGCACCCAATGCCATGATGGCGACACCGGCTTTCAAAGGCAACAAATCGGTTCTGTCATGAGAACCACCTTCTGGGAAGATACCGATACACTCGCCATGAGCCAAATGAGCAAACACCTTTTCGTAAACCTCTCTCTGGTTGATCTTCTCAGCAACCTTGAACGGCGTCTTGTTGGCCAAGACCTGGGTAGCAGTCTTCTTGAACTCCTTCTTGATGAGCAACTCGGTGTCGCTGATGATCTCAGCGATCTCAGTGTTACCCTTCGAAGCTGGAAGCCCAATCAAGCCTTTGACCATGGCTTCTTCGGTGAACTTTGTTCCAAATCCAATGATCTTTAACGGATTCTCCTGGTCGAGCATGATCTCACCCGTTGCGTTTTTCAAGTTATCCTGTGCTCTTCTTACAGGAATTGACAGAGCCAACGTGGCCATCTGTTTGATACCATTGACCTTCATTGACGTATCAGCGATCAAGAAGGAGATTCTTCTATCCGCCTCTTTCTTGATTTGTCCTAGTAACAACCCAGCATCGACGAACTGATTTGCATGCGGAGCGGCCACAAAGATCACTGGTCCTGTCTTTGGGATTCTAAATGCGCCTCTTGGTCTGATTTCTCTGAAGAAGCCACTCATAGACACAGACAGAAACCATGTTAAAAAGTCATAAGCCGCCAAAGCGAGCCAGTTCGGAGAATGATATGGCTCGATGTAGTTTCCATCCTGATCCACAGGATAGCCAGCTTTGTTGTCCGTGTGCGAGGACGACGTTAATGGAGAAGTGGTATCCGCTTCAGCCATTGTTGTGATATTGATGGTGCTCTTTTGAGATCTGCTGTGGAGGAGTTATACGATTGACAAGCTGAAAGGATTGAAAACACAAACTATATGCAAAAAAAATTAATAGACGTCCGAATATTAATGTGTGTGACGACGTCAATATTAACCACCTCGACTTATTTTGATCAATTAGATGTAAATATAATCAGTTATTCTCGATATTTGACACTAAGACGTCGACCTCTGACCCTTGGTTATAACCAACCCTGATATTAATTGAATAACTGACAAAAATCGTTGCCGCAATATTTAATGTCTGGCGTTGAATCGCTCTGGAGGTGCAAAGTATATATATGGATATCAAAGTCGACGGAGTTATTTCCCCAAATATATACAATTTATAAGGTTCTTGCTGTAAATTATTAAAAACCAACGACGTAGCTGCTGCGTTGACAGGGTTTCCCACTCAACAATATTTCTGCTACAAAGCAGCGCTGAGCCTTTGATACTGTGTGATGATCAGTGCCGATTTAAGTTTTAGGGTACAATTATGAGAAACTCCAATAATTCGCATATATCGCCGCGCATAGTGCAATTGTAACTGCAGCGATGTGCTATTTAGAGCAGCAGGCACACGCTAAATTTTGTTAGCTTGTGCTATATAACCACAAAAAACCTGAGCTCCAGAAGCTTATGGAAAACTTCTACGCTGCCCGCAGCCAAGATTGTACTCATATATCACTTGAAGATGTGCAGGATGTCTGGGTTTGTTGGGCACAAAATTCAGAACTGTGTAAACTTAATTTTTGGTTGGGGGTATTTGAAGGATAGCCTATTTCAGTAATTGTTTTTCGAGTTCCGGCCCACGGTTTGGCCACATTTCAAAAATTGCCCAAACAGGATATGATTTTCTTCATCTCATGCACCTTTTTTCATTCATTTTCAAAATTTGAAAGAAAATCACAATTTGAATGATTTTTTGGAAGAGAGCGAACATTGCACCTGACCCAGAAGGTGTTGGCAATTTTAAGCCTCATAACCCTATACATTCATCAATTTACTACACTTTAGTGCTGGAACTGTAGTTGCAACTCTTCTGTAAAATTTGCTATGCTGCTTTTAAGTTGCTAGGTGCCTGTATCTTCGAAAATAACCTAAATAGGAAAAATTTGATAAATCACATACTTTTCATGACAGGAAAACACTAAAATCAAGTCTGATATCCTTCCCGTCAGTTCTTTTCCCTTCCTTCGTGCGCCAACCATGTTGTCACGTGAATTTGAAGGATTTTTTTGAAGGAAATCAAAAAATACCCCAACCAATATTTTCGAATCACGGAAAAACCTGTCAAGGGATTTAAATTTCCTCTTTCGTTGGTTACCATGGTGATCACAAAACAATTTTTTGATCTGTTCGGCCACTCAAAAGTAAACATTGGATATTTTGCCTTTCCAAGTTTTTTAATTTGCTTTGTTTTGATTTTCTTCTGATCTCAGTTTCCCAGTGCTAGCAGACGTACTGGAAACAGAAAAAATAAATATTTATTTTTACGCGTCCTACCTGTCACCACCCTGCTGAAGCTGATAGTAAAGTTGCCTACCAATTAACTTCAACGTCATACCAGCTGCTGTCGACACTCCGCAAGCGTGAAGACCGGTATAATACAAGCGCTTAACGCACCCAGAATCTTCAGCTATCTCCAACGGGCAGCAAGGATCTCTACGGTGCAAGTTAGGAGCTTCTCTTATAGCTGCTGCAAGTTAATAATGCCCCAACCCTTACAGGAGGCGAACATGAACGTTCAAAAGTCCACGAAGAAGAATGCCTCCGACCAGTACCAGAAGCTGACTCAGCTGGAGCACATCCTTAAGAGACCAGACACCTACATCGGTGCCGTGGAGCCTTTGGAGCAGAACATGTGGATATACTCTGCCGAGACTGACAAGATGGCCGAGAAGAAAGTGAAGATCGTTCCTGGTCTGTTCAAGATCTTTGACGAGATTTTGGTCAACGCTGCGGACAACAAGATCCGTGATCCGAGCATGAAGAAGATAGAGGTCACAATCAACCCAGAGGAAAACACAATCTCAGTGAAGAATGACGGTAATGGTATTCCAATCGAGATCCACGAGAAGGAGAACATGTGGATCCCTGAATTGATCTTTGGTAACTTGTTGACATCCTCCAACTATGACGATGATGAGAAGAAAGTCACAGGTGGTAGAAACGGTTACGGTGCCAAACTCTGTAATATCTTTTCCACAGAGTTCACCGTTGAGACTGCTGATAAAAACTCTTCCAAGATCTATACCCAAACTTGGAAGGATAACATGTCTGTCACTGGAAAGCCAAAGATTAGAGAAGTTAAGAAAGCACAGGAGTACACAAAGATCACTTTTAAACCAGACTTGGCCAAATTCCATATGGAAAAGTTGGATGAAGATATCTTAGGTGTCCTTCGTCGTCGTGTTTTTGATATCGCTGGTACAGTGAGAGACGTCTCTGTGTTTTTGAATGGAACAAAGCTCAAGATCAGGAATTTCAAGGAATATGTTGAGATGTTTGTAAGAGCACTCGAAGAGAAGAAGAATGGAGGTGCAGACCCACTCGATCCAACCCAAAAAAAGCCACCAATTATCTACAAAAAAGTCGATGATCCAAAGTCCAAGGGTAGATGGGAAATTGCATTTGGTGTCTCGGACTCGAGTTTCAATCAAATCTCTTTCGTTAACTCCATAGCTACTACAACGGGTGGTACACATGTGAACTATATTGCTGATCAAATCGTTGATAAAGTGCAAGAAACGCTGAAAAAGAAACATAAAAACTCGTCCGTGAAACCTTTCCAAATTAGAAATAACATGTTCATATTTGTCAACTGTCTGATTGAGAACCCAGCTTTCACATCACAGACAAAGGAGGAGATGAGTACAAGAAGAACTCAGTTTGGTTCAGACTGTAAAGTTCCTGATGACTTTGTTAACCAAATCATGAAAACTGAGTTTATCGAAAAGATCTTGGATTTGGCACAAGCCAATGCTGATAGAGCTCTAAAGAAAACCGATGGTGCTAGAAAATCAAGACTTACAAGCTTCCCCAAACTACATGATGCAAATATGGCTGGTACAAAAGATGGCCATAAATGTACTCTGATTCTAACAGAAGGTGACTCTGCTTTAACTCTTGCCGTTGCTGGTCTGGCTGTTGTTGGAAGAGATTATTATGGTTGTTTCCCTCTTCGTGGTAAACCTTTGAACGTTAGAGAAGCTACTGCATCTCAGATTACAAATAATGTAGAGATTAATGCTTTGAAACAAATTGTTGGTCTTCAACACAAGAAGAAATATGAAGATCTGAAGACTCTCAGATACGGCAGAATCATGCTCATGACAGATCAAGATACTGATGGATCACATATCAAGGGTTTGTTGATCAACTTCATCGAGAGTCAATGGCCTGAACTTCTCAAAATCCCTGGATTCCTCCTAGAATTTATCACTCCAATTGTTAAAGTCACTATTACCAAGCCTAAAAAAGAGAGTCTTTCATTCTACAGCATGCCTCAATACGAGGAATGGGTTGAAAAGGAAGGAACCAAATGTACATGGTCTCATAAGTATTACAAGGGTTTGGGTACTTCGACTCAAGAAGAAGGTCGTGAATATTTCAGTGATCTTGATATGCACCTGAAGACTTTTGAAGAACTACGTGACGAGGATAAAGTCTCTATTGACCTTGCCTTCTCCAAGACAAAGGCAGATGCAAGAAAGGAATGGATTGGTGAGTTCAAAGAGGATGAAGTTGTCGAAGATCGTTATGAAAACAAGACAGTTGGTATCACACAATTTATCAACTATGACCTACGTCTCCATTCCATCTATGATTTGAAGAGATCTGTTCCAAGTATCTTGGATGGTTTGAAACCCGGCCAGAGAAAGATCATGTACGGTTCTTTGAAGAGAAACTTAAAGAATGAGATCAAAGTGGCACAGCTCGCTGGTTACATTTCTGAAAAGACAGCATACCATCACGGTGAACAGTCTTTGGTCCAGACCATCATTGGTCTTGCTCAAGATTTCATCGGATCCAACAACATCAACATGCTGTTACCAAATGGTGCCTTCGGTACCAGACTGCTTGGTGGTAAGGATGCATCCGCTCCCCGTTATATTTTCACTGCTTTAACTCCAATCACATCGAAGATTCTTCACTCTGACGACAATGCTCTTCTGGAGTATAACGAAGATGATGGACAGACAGTTGAACCTGTTTCATATATTCCAACAGTTCCTATGGTCTTGATCAATGGTGCAGAAGGTATTGGTACTGGTTATTCAACACTTGTTCCTCAATTCAACCCGGCTGATATTGTCCACAATCTCCGTTTGATGATGCAAGGAGAAGAGATGTTTGAGATGGAACCATGGTATAAGGGATGGGAAGGCCAAGTTCAAAAGATTGGACCAGGAAAATACAAGATGTTTGGTAAAATCGAAAAGTTGGATGCAAATACGTTGGCAATCACTGAATTACCTCCAAAGATGTGGATCGCCAATATGAAGGAATTCTTGTTACAAGGGCTAGCTGGAACTGATAAAGTTCAGCCATGGATCAAAGACTTCGAAGAAAAGCATGGTTTGAACATTAGATTCATCGTGACTTTGACGGATGCTGAAATGGCAAAGTCTGAAAAAGTCGGTCTTTACGAAAGATTCAAACTTTCTTCTGTGATCAACTTAACAAATATGGTTTTGTTTGACCCACAATATCACATCAAGAAATATGAAACTGTTGAAGAGATCATGAAAGACTTTTACTGGGTTAGATTAGAGTACTATCAGAAGAGAAAGGACCACCTGGCCAAACAACTCGAAAATGAGCTTGCCAAGTTGAGTTCACAGGCACGCTTCCTCAAACTTGTGATCGATGGTAAGGTGACCGTTAGCAACAAGAAAAGGGCAGTTCTGATTGAGGAATTGGAAAAGCTCAACTTCCCTAAATTTGATAAGAATGGAAATCCAGTTTATTCCAAGACTAACATCGCCGATATAACTCATGACGAATCGATGTTGGAAGCTGATGAGGATGAAGGCAATGAATACTTTGATGAGGATGCAAACATTCACAAACAGGACAATGTGATTTCAAGCTTTGACTATTTGTTGGGTATGCAAATCTGGTCTTTGACACATGAACGTTATGAAAAAATATTGCAACAAAAGGCCAACAAGGAGACCGAGTTGACAGAACTGCTTAAATTGTCATCCAAGGATATTTGGAACAAGGATCTGGATGCCTTCCTATTAGAATGGAACAAGTTCTTGGAAGAAGATGAGATCAAGAGAACCAGACTCACTTCCACCAAGAAGAGACAGAGTCGTAAGAGGGGCAATGATGATGATGATGATTGGGGATCTTCGAAGAAGAAAAAAACAACCAAGAAGTCCAAGAAGAATGAAGATAAATATGCCGATGTTAAAGGCGAGCTTATTCCAATTCCTGACTATGTTGCACCAAAAGTCAGGGTAAAGAAGGAATCCACACCTTCTGTAAAAGAGGAATCTTCAGAAACCGGTCTCAAACAGTCAACATTAGATTCATTCAAGCCTTCGGTGAAAAAGGAAACTTTAACTTCGTCCAAGGAATCATCAGACGAACCAGAAGCAGAACCCAAATTTAAAACATTCTTTGGAAAGGGCAATACAATTTTTGGAACACCTGAGAAGAAATCTGTTTTTGAGTTGGATGACAAAGAGGAAGAGTCAAATACCAGTGCATTTGACATAATAGACTTGGATGAAGAGGAAGAGAAACCAAAAGCAAAACCAGGTAAGAAGGTTATCAACAAGGCCTATGGAACCAAGAAGACTGCAGCTGCTGGACCAAAAAAATCAGCAAAAAACGTTGTGATCTCTGATGATGAGGACGTTGAAGTCAAAGTATCCAAGCCTGTTAAAAAGACCAAAGCAGGAACATCATCATCTACAAAGAGCAAAGCCAAAGCACTTAGCGACGAAGAGTTAGACCTAGATGTGAATATGGACGATGCCCCTGAACCAAGACAAAGAGCTTCTAGAGCTGCAAAGAAGAGTTACAAGATAGAAGATGACGATGAAGGTGATCAAGATATGAGCGATGGAATCGAGAGTTTCATCGTTGAAGATGACGACGATGATGATGACTTCAGCGAATGATTTTGAGAAAATGAGGATCTAATCGATCCCATTTATATAGCTAGGAATAAATTCACTCTTGATCAATGATTTCCAATCATAGGGCCGTGTAGTTTGTTACCCAACAACGTTTGATGATCTTGATAGGCAAGTCTATTTAGCTAAATTTAACGAGATGTTTCGTGTAATCTATTGATATCTTCAATCCATTTCTTGATATCTGAAGCTATCAGCATACATTCACGTGTCAATGATGTGCTGGATCCGGAACTCACCAATTTTAAACTTTCTCGAAAATGACTTCGTGGCCAAGTTGGTTAAGGCGTGCGACTGTTAATCGCAAGATCGTCAGTTCAATCCTGACCGAGGTCGTATTTTTTTCGAAAAGTTTTCAGATCGTTCTCTAAAACTTTCATGCTTTTTTTTGTCCCATGGGGATCTTGCTGGACATTATTTCACCAAACACATGGACCAGAACTTCACCAATCACTTCGTCAATTATTTCAGCAATCAATGCTTCAAAGTTCTAGGAGTTCCTTCCTGCTAGCATTTTAAGGGGGGCTGATAACATTACGCTCCTAGCACCGCCGAGAAGGCAATGTGATCACCAGCGGTTAAATCTCGTTTGCAATGCACATATCCTAAACGAGCGCCAGCTGTAGTTGCGCTCTTATTTAACCTGCGCGTTGCATCGTAAAAAGGCACCAGATCGCGTTTTCTCTGTCCCCTATAAAGCTGTAAATCCCATTAATATGCCAGTTGGTTTCTCGGGGACATCAACAAAGTACGAAAAGCTCGAAAATCAAAACATCCCTCTGATCTTCTTTCTTCTCCCCCAGCCAACCTGGTCATCTCACAAAGTAGCGCTTTGCCAGAATTGCACAAGAACCCGCCAGCATTGAGAATGGCAACTACAACTGAGACTGAGGGCAAGTACCTCAAGAAAGAGGACATCGAATGGGAGTTTGGTGGTGTGCCAGGTGTCCTCGGCATGATGATTGGATTTCCCTTATTGATGTGGTACATGTGGATTAGCGCCGAGTTCTACAACGGTCAATTTGCCACTCCAGCCGAGGGAGAGTCCTTCCCAGAGTTCATCAAGCACTTGTACACCTTGTTTCTCGAGCACGGTGTCCCATCCGCCAGAACGTGGACCATCTTCCTCACGTTCTTCATCACCCAAGTTGCGTTCTACTTCACATGGCCAGGTGTCTGGGTCAAAGGACAACACTTGACCCACTTGAAGGGCAAACAGCTGTCGTACTTCTGTAACGCCATGTGGTCCTTCTTTGCTTCGAATGTCATCGCGCTGGCCTTGCACTTTACTGGAATCTTCAAGTTGTACACGATCTTGGACTTGTTCGGTGAGATCATGACAGCCGCCATCATCACAGGATTCGTCTTTACTTTCTACATGTACTTCAGCACTTTGTTCATCACTCACGACTACCACCGCATGACTGGATACCATGTCTACGATTTCTTTATGGGCGCTCCATTGAATCCAAGATTTGGCTTGTTGGACTGGAAGATGTTCTTTGAAGTTAGATTACCATGGTTCATCTTGCACTTCCTCACACTGGCTGCTTCTTTGAGACAGATCGAGGAATACGGATACTTGACCCCACAGATGGGTTTACTTCTCCTTGCTCATTGGTCATATGCCAATGCCTGCAGCAAAGGTGAAGAATTGATCTGCCCAACTTGGGATATGGCATACGAGAAATTTGGCTTTATGTTGATCTTCTGGAACATTGCCGGTGTTCCATTCACATACTGCCACTGTACCTTGTACCTCTCTTACCATGATCCAAAGGAGTACGCTTGGTCTACAAAGTACATGACTGTTCTTTACACCGTGTACATCATTGCTTACTACTTTTTTGACACATGCAACTCTCAAAAAAGTTACTTTAGAAAGAGATTGGAAGGTGACAAGTTTGTTAGAAAGACTTTCCCTCAATTACCACGTCAATACATTGAGAATCCAAAGTACTTGGTCACCAAGTTGGGCTCTCATTTCCTCGTTGATGGATGGTGGAAGTATGCTAGAAAGCCACATTACACCGCTGACTGGACACAAGCCATGATCTGGGGTTTAACATGCGGATTTGCTTCTCCATTGCCATGGTTCTTCCCAGTGTTTTTCACTATAGTCTTACTCCACAGAGCTTTTAGAGACCAAGCGAAGTTGGAGAAGAAATATGGCGATGACTGGATCAAGTACAAAGAGACTGTTCCTTACATGTTTATCCCATACGTCTTTTAAGGCCAAACAACATATTCGACGATAACTACACTAGCTACTTTCTTGACATTGAATCCCATCCATGTTCCTATATATATATATTTATACAGAAATGAAAATAAAAGTAAAAAGACGACGTCAATTATATGATCACAATGTTAGTATTGCATCACTTAAATTACCCATACCATAAAATATTGCCTATACACTGAACATCATCTCTTGAACAAGAGATTCAAAAGACTCTTTGTATGCTTTGCGGGTTGATCCTGGTCCACAGGTTGTTGCTGTTGCTGCTGCTGTTGCTGTTGAATGTGCAGCTGTTTCACAGGAGGTGAAGCTTTATCCGGAGATGAATTCATATGCAAAAGATTCATCAACCCCGTAGCTGGAGTGCCAGACTCATGTGATAAATTGGATATAGCTGGTGATGCTGGGGAAGCAGGGGACCCTGGAGAGCTAGTAGTTGATGGCTTCTTATGTAGCATTGAAAGTAAATCATTTGATGCGGTTGATGTATTGAACGCTTGGAAAGATGATGAAGGTGCAACGCCATTTGCCTTTGGCATAGGTGAGCTATTCAACATAGACAAAGGTTGGTTCTTTGCAGCGGTGGAATCTGTTACTGGTTCACTTGTTTGAACATTGGTAGGGGTAACGGGCTTCTTGTGCAAAAGTCCCAGAATGTCATCACGAGCGCTGGGATAACTGTTTACCCCCATAGCTGGATCATTAACACCAATGGATGATGATGTCGGGGTCTCAGGTGACTTTAGTGCAGTTTGAGTCTGAGGTGAAGGAAGCTTTGGTGTATTGCTTGATGATCTCGAGAGATTCTTTCGTGGTGTAGGAAGGTCAAAACTGACACTTAGATCTTCACTGTTTGAAATTTTGGTGTTTTCGTCATTATCGTTATCATCATCGTCGTCGTTATCATTATTATCATTTTCATCATTTTCATCATTTCCCCCATTTTCCCCATTTTCATCATCTTCATCATCGGAAAATTGGATGGTAGAGACCGTACTCCTATTATCAACATCTTCAACACCAACAATATCATTAGACTTTGTTTCTTCCTTATCAATAGTCAACCCTACAGATGGGCTTTGCTCTCTGGTCGCTGGGTCATGCTGATCTAAGGATTCACCTCTCTTTAAAATCTTAAATTTCTTAGGAGGCTCTTCTCTCTTTTCCAAAGAGTTCGGAGAGCTAGAGTATCTATCGTTATTGATACTGTTGACACTAGTGTGAATGCTATTTTGCATGCCGTTATGTAGACCATTTGGTAATCCATTTTGACTACTACCTTGGGAACTCGATGTATGTTTTTCTAGGGTAGCCAAGTTTTCTGAGGTCAATGCATTGATCCGAGGTTTAGCAACATACTCCTTGTTCTCTTCCTGAGCCTCTGCAGAGGCTTCTTCAATGTCATCAAATTCGTCATCGGTGAACTCCTCAAAAATTTCAGCGCCATCATCATCTTCAGCACGGGACTGTTTGATGAGATCAAGCAGTTCTTGGCTTGGTGGTGGGGTTTGAACACGAGAAGAATCAACCTTCGCTTGCGATTGTGGCACATTTGACTTTGGAGATGGCTTTTTCAGTGGCGTTTGAGGTTGAGATTCCGTCTTCGGAGTGACCGGTTTCTTAGATCCTCGCTCCGAATCGAGGTCTTCACCTCTCTTCAAAATTTTCACCTTTGGCTTTGGTGACTGTGATGCTTCTCTCTGAGGTGTCGAATAACCACTGTTAGACTTGGACTTGGACTGTTTAATACTTCTCATTAAGCTGTCATCTTTTTGCTTCGAAGAAGATAACAAGGCCATCAGTTCCCTAGAAGAACTATCACGATTTTGTGAAGTATTTGGAGTGCTTGGACTTGGGGTAGAATCTCTCTTTAAGAGCTTGAGTAAATCCTTTGAAGCATTAGCATCAGACTCGGTAGCAGTATCAGTAATGGCAGGAGTAGATTCAGATTTCCCCAGAAGAGCCAATAGACTGTTCTTGTGCTTGGAAGAACTCTGGGATATCACCGGTGATGATTTATCATCAGTACTTCTTTTCTCTTCCTTCTTATTCAGTAGACCAAGAAGCTCAGCACTTCCAACGTCATTTCTCATTGAGAGACTAGGTCTTTGAAGTTGTGCGATACTTGGAGGTTGTTGTTGAACAACGGGCTGAGCCATTTGCATCATATGAGGGTTAAACATAGGGTTGAATGCAAAAGGCAGAATATGATGAGGTGGCATGCCACCTGCAGATAATGGAACTGGCGGCGGAACAAAAGGAGCGTTGAAGTGCATTGGAGGCTGAAAATGTGGGAGCTGTTGTGGGTGGAATGGCATACCTGGCATTGGTTGCATGGGGAATTGAGGAAGTGGAAATTGCGGCATGACAGGTTGAGGATTTTGAAGTTGGTTCTTGACAGTGGACATTCTCAAGATATTCAAGAGTTCTCTACCTGGGTCATTAACAGGCTCTTCGCCAATACCCAGCATCTTCTTGAGTTGTTCCTCAACTTCCAGTTTGATCTCTGATTCGTCAATCTCACCAGTCTGGCTCTTGGCCCACTGGTTAAGCTGACCAATCATCATATTGAGCAGGAAGTAGTTACCAGTACCCTTTCTGATCTCTTTCATGAGTGATTTGAAGTTCTTCCAGTTAATCGCATTGATCTCATTTCTCACTGTTGGTTTGTACGCCACATCGTCCGGAATGTTTTTACATAGAAAAATCTTGTAGTTCTTTCCTCTGATCGTTCTCTCTATGAATTCTTTCTTGTTCAAATAAGGTTTAATATCCAGCCCGACTTCTTCCATCGCCTCTCTGATTGCAGCATCAGCATCTGATTCTCCTTGTTCGATTTTTCCTCTAGGAAAACTCCAGGATTTTGATTCAGTTCCTTGTACAAGCATCAGCTTGGTTAGTGTCTTGTCAAATAGTGCAACACCTCTAACAGGGACAAGCGACTTGTAGCCACCCCATTTCTTCAGTCCATCTTCTATATCTCCATCCCACAGATAGGGCCAGATCTCTGCCATCTTCTTAGCAAAGGATTTGACCTTCACATTCTGTAGATGTGGATGCTCTGTACGAACAAGGTCGATGTAGAACCAGAGCGCTAATTCAATATCAAAGAATATTCTCTATGAGTCAATCAATGAATGTTAATATGGATTGTACTTTCTAAAAGCTATCGAGCTTCATATAAGGAAAAGGAAAAAAAAGTGCTCACCTCTGGCTCATCTGCTGGTGGTTGTGCAAATAGCACGAACCGTACAAAGACATCCTCCAACACTCTGTTGAAAGTCTGTCCTTGAAAACCGTCACGCAATTGAATGGACATCTCTATTGCAAACAGCCTCTTTTATAGTTGTTTCTCTTCTTCTTCCAGGAAGGGTGTATCTCTCTCTCTTTCGGCGTAATATACTCGTTATTGTCTTCCTGTACGATGGCTTGGAAAGTGAACGTTGATCCTGTTCTATTGTTTTGTTGATGTTTTTGCTTTTCGCTGGTTAAGCTCCCAATAACTGGGCAACAAAATTTATTGTAAGCGTTCGCCTAGGCAACACCCAAACACCACCATCAGCAGCTCCTTCACGGGCTCTTGATCACTAACAAATCTGATAAACAATAAAATTAAAAGTGTCACAGTATAGATCACTAGAACATAGTCTGTGGCGATTGCTTCTCCGGGTGACAATTGCAAACTTAGTATACTACAACGACAACTAGGTATTCGAAGATCACCACCACAAATGACTATCAAAGTTGGGTATATCCCAGAGCACTTCAGCACACCGCTCTTCTTTGCACAATCGAAGGGCTTCTTCAAAGAGTATGGCGTTGAGGTTGAACTCATTCCTTATCCTTCAGGCTCTGGTCATCTGATCCAATCGTTGGAAGAAGATTCATTGGACGTTGCGATTGGTCTTACAGAGGCATTTGTAAGAGGCATTGCGCAGGGTAAAGAGAACTATAAGCTCATTGGAACATATGTCAAGAGTCCGCTTCGTTGGGCAATCTCCGTTGGAGTTGATAGTCCAATCTCAGATAAGAATGAGCTAGCTGGTAAGAGAATCGGTGTGAGTAGAATTGGCTCTGGATCATACGTCATGGCCTATGTATTAGCTCTTCAATTGGGATTCAAGAAACCTTTCTTTGAGGATTTCCCTGTTTTGGATAACTTTGAAAACCTCAGAAATTCAGTCAATCACAAGGGTGATGTTGAGCCATCTGATGCCTTCATGTGGGAGTACTTCACCACGAAAAGGTACTATGATAAGAAGGAGGTTAAACACATCGGTGATATATATACGCCATGGCCATCCTGGGTGATCAATGCCAGAACTGAGCTAGTGAAGACTAAGAAGGAAGAGCTCTGCAAGTTCTTGAAAGCACTACAAGATGGAATAGCATATTTCAACAACAACAAGGAAGAGGCTATCCACTACATCGCCGATAACTTGGACTATTCAGAGGATGATGCAAGACGCTGGGCTAGAACAGTGGACTTCCAAGATCAGGGAAGAATTGGTAAAGTTGACTATCAAACTGCAGTTTCCCACACCTTCAAGGTATTATGTGAAGCTGGGGTGCTTGAGGACTCAGAGGAAGTCATTACTATGAGATTGGACAAAGGAATTGTTGAGCTCTTATAGACAATACCTTGAGTCAGTGAACGGAAAGCTTTTGGCAACAACGGCTAGACCGGCCCAAGCTTGGTGAGGTAATAACATGAGATAACTCTATTTAGCAAACACATGCCTACCACAATATTATGAGCTATCCCATCACTTCTATAACATGTATGATGGTGCACTTTAAAGAAACCTGTAGCTTTATAAAGCTCATAGTATGAAATGTGATTTTGAGTTAATCCAAATTTGCGGTACTTATAATGTCCGATCTTAAGTAAAAAAAAATTAAAAAAAAACAGCTCGCACTCAGGATCGAACTAAGGACCAACAGATTTGCAATCTGCTGCGCTACCACTGCGCCATACGAGCAACTTTTTTTGTTTGTAAAATTGGTGTTTTTGTTGTTGCGACGGAAGAGGTAGCACTGAAATTAATAAGTTAGGGAATATACCCGATTGGGGAATAAACGAGATAAGGAAATTAAATAAATTACCCTGTCCCACCCATCTGTAAATATTTCGCAAGAATGACGAAGCTTGCGCTGATCAAGAGATCATATATTTACACGATCATTGGCACAAGCAATAATATTAGACTCCAGGGGCATTAAATTGTGTGTCAATGGTCATCATAATGTGACGTCATGACTCATTCTGATGCTGCTATATCGCTCATCGCCATCTCACTTACATCAGCTATTGAAAAGGGGTTCCTATATTTTGTCCCTGTACATGATTCTGTGGATAAAGATCCTAGGAATGATAGATTCTATGGTTATACCAGTTGAATCTATTACGTAAGCTTAAGCTGAAACCTACACTGAAACCTTCCGCGAAGTATGAAGTAAAATTGATTTACCAGATATCTTACATAGCCTGTTTAGTTATAGTTTAGAAAGAAGAGGACTTTTGTGATTACAAGCCGTACTACGTACTTGGTGCTCGTTGTGAGTAGCTAGGCCACCTAGGCCCAGTAGGTTGTGCATACAATGCCTCACCCTACTAATTGCTGGTATGGCTAGCTCTGCTAGGCAGCCAGGCATTCTCCTTGGAACAATTTACTCACTCTGAGTAAAGGGGCAGTACTATAGCGCTCTGCCTGGGATGGAAGCCCATCCCGCACTAAACAAAAGCTAACAAGGAAAACAACCAGACCGGACTGTGGACACAATGTGTTTTATACTTGAGTTCTTTTCCTCTTGAATAATTAATTAAGTGAATAATATCAGAACACTGGACTCGGGGCGCAGTAATGCCTAAATGGTCAACGCTATACTTAAACATGACCTAGAAATCTATTCGAGGTCTTTAGTGATGACGGTTGATTACCGTTTATTAATGGCTCTGTTTCTAACGCTGCATGTAACATGTTCTTATGCCGAGGAGGAATATGAAGAAACACCGGGGTTTCTTAGACTCATTTACTTTAGCATATTATATGATGAGATATCAACAGCTCAATATAGATATCTAGTGTGATCTGCTTATATTGACAAATTATCAGTTCTCTTTAACTAACGACTGTTATCGACTGGACGGGCAATTCTATTACTAGTCAGATCTTTTAGTGGACAGTTTATAAAACAAATCTGCATTTACTAGCACTACCATTGATGTATCACAAAGAATTATAGGGTGAACTATACCTTACTGGTGCAATATACATAACCATGAATAACACTCTTTGGCGAGCATTAACTTTGTGCGTTCATTGGCGATCAGCTGCATTCTAACTAGAGTGCCCTGAAGTCGAACAACATAAGACACAGACTCAATAAGAAGGAGCGTACAGTTATCGTCCTTGTTAGTTGGCGATCATATTGACATATTTATAAATGTCGTCCGAAGTATGCATTTGAATGGGTAGAAATGATGACATCATATATTCATTTTTGAAACTAGTGTGACATTATTGTTCGGGTCTAGTTTGAAGGATACCACGAGGCGATCATTCAGATAGCTGGATTCTGTACACTTGAACTTGATACATCATACAGTGCTTGGAAGTTGGAACTTGGTACATTTCAAGCTATCTCAAATCACTGCTCTGAGTATTTGTGGTTGAACCCTTATATTTTTCAAAGTTTTCAGGAGATTCACTGCCAGAATCCATGATGAGCTTGTGGTCCATAACAAGCTGTTTTAGCTCAGTCGGGAGAGCGCCAGACTGAAGATCTGGAGGTCCTGTGTTCAATCCACAGAAATAGCACTTTTTTTTTAAATATTTCACATCTACATTAATCTCGTTCAGTACCGAAAGATATTCTTGTGATTGTCTGGGCGAGTCTTATGTATATACACTGTGTGAATGGCGAACCAGGAATACGAGATTTTTTTTACTATAATCATGAACATCCGAAAGTAGACCAAGATACAAATTTCTCAGATGACTACTGGAAAACTTCATTCTACAATGACTCGTGTTTTTTCAAACTTATGAAATGCTCTTGAAAAGCTTTACTGATCGATGTACATAGCTAGATCATGCCTTATTCTTGACGAATTGTCTCTTTGCATAAGCAATCACCTGTGCCTTACCTTCCTCCGTAAGGAAAAACTTTCTTTTTGTGTTATCGCTCCAGAGTAGACATCCGATCTCCTCTGCATACTTCCTTAAAGTTTCGTATTCGTCTTGAGTTGAGAAGTCAGTAAAGAGAGATCCTTCAAATGCTATTATTCTATCTATCTCCAATTGCCATAGCTTGATCTGATCTTTGATAGTTGGCTGTAGAATCTCCAATGTGCCATTAACTTGTTCACCAGACTCTATTTTTTTGTTCATCTGTACTTCAGCTGCTCTTAGAAGCTGTGGATGAGCATGGGTTTCTAGATATGAGATTATTTGTTCAGCGGTGATACCATTGAGAAGAGCCTTTCTGATAGATTCTCTTGTCAATTGACCAGTGACAAGGTTAGTAAATCTCTGTTTTAAATGAACAAACAAATTGAGAATAGCTATTTGAAGAGGCGAGTTTGTATATGCATAGAGTTTGAAGTTTGTCTCGATGATAATTGTTCCCGCATTTTCAAACGAAACTTTGGACTGGCGATCCTTTGCGTTCTCGATAACTTTGTTCATAGCAGCCGATGCCGTACGTAGTGTTGATGCATCAGATGTAAGTGTTGTAGCCAGCCTGGTTGGATAAAATCTCCTCGAAGTTGATTTCCTCTGATAGATCAGTCCATAGTCTCTGAGGTCGCTCACCATGTTTATTTGTGTTTCATTCAGTGCTGATAAGGAATAGTCCTTACCAAGCTCCAACGAACCAAGCATGAAGATGAAGTTAAGCACATCTACCGGGTCCATCTGCAGCGTTTCTGCCATTCTTAGGTATTGTAGTAAAAGAGCCCAAAGTTGCGCATTAACGTCCTGTAGTAAAAATTGGAAACCTTCATTTGTGATTGTCATAGTTTTGGGGCTTTTGCCCTCCATGAGCCCACTGTGCCTCAGAAGTGTCAACACTGCTTGATTCGGTATTTCATCAAGCTCTGTTCCAACCATGAAATGTAGAATCGTTTCCCATTTATTTGCAGCGTATCTATCAAGGAATTCGACGTCTACTTGGTGTGAGTCATTGGCTTCGCAGACAACACCAAATGAGTTCTCACTTTGAGCACCGGTAAGTACCAGTCTGAAGTTCGACCTGAAAACTGGGTTCAGTACTGCCACTGAGTTGTTTTCCTTTACGAGATGTAACGCCTTCAAAGCCCTAAGTGCCTCAGCTTGCTCGACTTTACCGTTCGAATTTATCCACCTATCGAAATCCTGAACAGAAACGGGCTTCTCATTAAAGATCATTGACATCACATAGAACTTGGCTAAGCTCGGCAGCAGTCTGAATATCGAGAGACATGTTGCTGGCTACACATAGAAGTTGGTTAGTATTGTGTTGTTTGCCGTTGCACAGGTACAGATAAATACGTACTGTGTGGTAAAGTCTCGTCTGTACAGACTCTGGAAGTCCCTCCAGATATTGATTCACTCCTAGTTTCGAAGCCATTCTGATCAATCAAAACGAGTTCGTCAGTGTTGCTCTGGTTGACCGTAGTATTAAAACACTTCCTTTCGATGTGTTGATTTATTGTTCAGTTAACATCTGCTGCCCCAACCACTTACGAGGATTTGGCTGAGAAGCATCAAGACCGAAAAAAAAATACCGTAGCTAAATTAAAAAAAAACAAAAATTGCAGGAAAAACTGACTTGTAGTTAGTAAGCTAGCTCATCACCAAAAGAGTGGGTCAACCTTCCAGGGTTCTAAGCCGTCAAGAATTATCAACAGCGAGGTCTAATGGTTTCAAAGAGAAGAAATTCATCAGCCAAGCACGGTGCTGCTCACCAGCACAAAAGTGCTGTCGCAGACGATGGCTTCAATGAGCTTCTGAAGCCTATGTACAAGGGTAAAGGACTAACCGATGAGATCAACACAGCGGAAGACAAATGGAACCTTCTACCGGCGTTCCTCAAAGTCAAAGGTCTTGTCAAACAGCACTTGGATTCCTTCAATTACTTTGTGGATGTTGATTTGAAGAAAATCATCAAGGCTAACGAGCTTGTGCTCAGCGATATGGATCCAGATTTCTATCTCAAATATCTGGATATCAGAGTCGGTTACAAGTCAAACGCCACATCTATCGACCCTATACTACCTCCACACGAGTGTCGTCTAAGAGATCTCACATACAGTGCT
The DNA here is from genome assembly GCA_030567175.1 of Williopsis lachancei. Classification (NCBI taxonomy): domain Eukaryota; kingdom Fungi; phylum Ascomycota; class Saccharomycetes; order Phaffomycetales; family Wickerhamomycetaceae; genus Williopsis; species Williopsis lachancei. The sequence goes on from JAJLRR010000204.1 coordinate 72,163, forward strand.
CCGATCTACGTCGATGTTGAGTACACAAGAGGAAGAAAGATTATCATGCATAAGGATCTCGAGATTGGTAAGATGCCGATCATGTTGAGATCTAACAAGTGTACTTTGAATGGTGCATCCGAGGCCAAGATGGCAAGCTTGAATGAATGCCCATTGGACCCAGGTGGATATTTTATTGTTAACGGTACAGAAAAGGTGATATTGGTTCAAGAACAACTGAGTAAGAATCGTATCATTGTTGAAGCTGATGAAAAGAAAGGCATAGTCCAAGCATCCGTCACTTCTTCCACACACGAGAGAAAGTCCAAGACATATGTTGTCACCAAGAATGACAAGATTTACTTGAAGCATAACTCCATCAGTGAAGAAGTCCCTATCGTTGTGGTGCTAAAAGCTGCTGGTGTCATCTCAGATCTGGAGATCATGCAACTGGTGTGTGGTGATGACGCTGCTTACCAGGATCTCTTTGCTATCAACTTTGAGGAATGTGCAAAATTGGGAATCTACACACAACAGCAAGCATTGGAGTTCTTGGGTGCAAAGGTCAAGACAATGAGAAGGGCAAAACTATCAATCTTGCAAGAAGGTATCGAAGCCGTTGCCACCACAATCATTGCCCATCTCACAGTGAGCGACTTGGACTTCAAGGAGAAAGCATTGTATATCGCAATGATGACCAGAAGAGTCATCATGGCGATGCATAATCCAAAAATGGTCGACGACAGAGATTACGTTGGCAACAAGCGTTTAGAATTGGCCGGTCAACTTATGTCTTTGTTGTTTGAGGATTTGTTCAAAAAGTTTAACTCTGACTTCAAGGCAAATATTGACAAGATCTTGAAAAAGCCTAACAGAGCCACAGAGTTCAATGCTCTTTTGTCGATCAATGTCCACTCAAACAATATAACATCAGGTTTGAACAGAGCCATCTCCACTGGTAACTGGTCATTAAAACGTTTCAAGATGGAAAGAGCCGGTGTTACTCATGTTTTGAGTAGATTGAGTTATGTCTCTGCGTTGGGTATGATGACAAGAATTTCATCCCAATTCGAAAAATCCAGAAAAGTTTCAGGTCCAAGAGCTTTACAACCTTCCCAGTTTGGTATGCTTTGTACCTCCGATACACCAGAAGGTGAGGCGTGTGGTTTGGTGAAGAATTTGGCTTTGATGACACATATTACTACAGATGACGAAGAAGCTCCTATCAAACAGCTATGTTTCCTCATTGGTGTAGAAAACATCTCTGTCATTGACAGTTCTTCATTGCACTCTAACTTTGGAGTCTATTTGAACGGTACATTGATCGGAACCACGAGGTTCCCTTTCAAGTTTGTTACATTGTTCAGAAACTTGAGACGAACAGGAAAAGTATCGGAGTTTATCTCTATCTATACAAACTCACATCAAAAGGCTGTTCACATCGCTACTGATGGTGGTAGAATTTGTCGTCCTTTGATCATTGTTCAAAACGGGCAGTCCAAAGTCAAAGCTCATCATTTGCTGAAATTGAAACAAGGAAGACTACAATTTGATGACTTCTTGAAGCAAGGTCTTGTCGAATATCTTGATGTCAATGAAGAGAACGATTGTTTTATTGCCCTATACGAGAGAGATCTTTCGGATCAAATTACCCATCTTGAAATCGAACCATTCACTGTACTAGGTGCTGTTGCTGGTTTGATTCCATATCCTCACCATAACCAATCTCCACGTAACACTTATCAATGTGCGATGGGTAAACAAGCCATTGGTGCAATTGCATACAACCAGTTCAAACGTATCGATACTCTTCTGTATCTTATGGTTTATCCACAACAGCCTATGGTGAAGACAAAGACCATTGAACTGATTGATTATGACAAACTACCAGCTGGCCAGAATGCCACTGTTGCTGTGATGTCATATTCTGGTTACGATATTGAAGATGCTTTGGTTTTGAATAAGGCTTCTATCGATAGAGGTTTTGGACGTTGTCAAGTTTTGCGTAAGAACACCACGGTCCTGAAAAGATATCCAAACCATACGAAGGATATTGTTGCGGGTATGAGGGTCAATGAAAACAACGAGCCAATCTTCCAACATGCCTCATTAGGTCCAGATGGTCTTGGTGAAGTTGGTACTAGAGTTGAGAGTGGTCAAGTCTATATCAACAAATGTGTTCCAACCAATGCAACTGAGAGTATTATGCAGCAGACAGAGACCGAACATAGAGAAACACCAGCAGTGTATAAGGCACCAGAGCCAAGTTATATCGATCAGGTGATGATGTCCGTTTCAGATAACGACCAGGCGTTGATCAAGGTTCTTTTGAGACAGACCAGAAGACCCGAATTGGGTGATAAATTTTCATCCAGACATGGACAGAAGGGTGTGTGTGGTATTATTGTGCAGCAAGAGGATCTACCCTTCAACGATGATGGTATTTCACCTGATATTATCATGAACCCTCACGGTTTCCCATCTCGTATGACTGTTGGTAAGATGATTGAGTTGATCAGTGGTAAAGCTGGTGTTTTGAACGGATCTTTGGAATATGGTACTTGTTTCGGAGGATCTAAATTGGAAGAGATGTCTCAAATTCTTGTTGATAAAGGGTTTAACTACTCTGGTAAGGATATGTTATACTCTGGTATCACCGGTGAATGTTTACAGGCTTATATTTTCTTTGGCCCAATTTATTATCAAAAACTGAAACATATGGTTTTAGATAAGATGCATGCCAGAGCCAGAGGCCCAAGAGCTGTTTTAACGAGACAGCCAACCGAAGGTAGATCACGTGATGGTGGTTTAAGATTGGGAGAAATGGAGAGAGACTGTGTTATTGCATATGGAGCATCTCAATTGCTTTTGGAGAGATTGATGATTTCTTCTGATGCCTTCGAAGTTGATATCTGCGATAGATGTGGTCTTATGGGATACAACGGATGGTGTACCAGTTGTAAGAGTGCTGAGAGCGTTATCAAGATGACAATTCCATATGCTGCCAAGTTGTTATTCCAAGAGTTGTTATCCATGAACATTGCACCAAGATTGAAATTGGACGATGTGTTTTGATATGAATATATACAACGTGGTTAAATTTATAGTAATCTTGCATAAAACGTGGTTTAGAGTTGGGTCAGAGAGTGTTTAGTCATTGTACATTAATATTAATAGAAAGGAAAGTTAGCAATTATTTTGAGTCATCAACCATCTTCATTTTTATCAGTTGGGAAAACCAGATTGTAGTTCAATTTAAGTCTCTCGTACAGATCTTTCATAGTGAACTCATCATCTTCCACACTATCTTCATGATTGTAATTCTTACTCTTTGTCTTATTGTTATAATAGCTGTTCATTTCTTCAACCATCAAACTTTGTTCCTCCGACGTTAGCTGTTTAAACTCTGTAGAGTTCATTAAATCATTGTATAATTTATCTTCAAGGGAAGATTCCATAGAGTAAGCAATATCCTTATCAAATTGTTCACGTTCACGTCTTATCAGTTCTCTTTTACCACCAATATTGTTCCTTATGTTATCCACTGTTGAATCCAAAAGACTCTCTGATGCTCTTTGAGCAATGTCTCTCCATCTGTCAATAAGGTTCTTATTATTCGATATGGATTGTGAACGAGTTTCCTTTAACATTATAGACTTTGCACGTTTCAAAGTTTCAAGCCTTGTCCTTTGTTCTTTTATCCTGAGTGAAAGTTTAGCATCTTCCTTTCTTAGTTCTTTCATTGAAATATGATCGGACGTGGAATGATTTAAAGAAATCGGTTTCAAAGCAGACGATGCAGATGGCTTACGATAGGACGGCGAATTGATGATTTCAGTGCTTTGATTCTCATTTTCTTTGTCATTCAGACTATTCAGACTATCATCGACTGGAGATAATTCACGTGGGGGCGCAAGTACTGGCTTATGTATTTGATGTAAGGAAGATGATCTTCTGTTGAACACTGTTGATTTGTCACTATCGTGTTTCACTGGAATTAGATGGTTGGTCTCCTTTCTGGAATTGACTGACTTAATCGAAGCGTCATCTTCCACATTATCAGCTTCATGATCAGCTGGTAGTTGGAGCTTGCGTCTCTTGGAGATAGATAAATGTTCATCAGCGTAGGAGATTGGCGGTAGCTCTACCGATGGGGTATGTTTTATCGGGATAACAGGTGAATGCTTCTCTGTTGGGGGACTCATTGAAGCTGGGATACCGGAAGTCTGGACACTAAAAGGCGTCGCCGATGTTACTCTAGTGCAATGTGGTAAGCGCTGTGGTGTCTCAAGGTTGTTTGTTTACTTTTTGAACATCTCGTCTAATTTACGTTTGGTGTGGTGTGCAAGAATCAACATCACCAGAAAATCGCCGATCAGATCTCACAACTACCGAAAGTGAGCGTCTGCCATCGTTCAGCTGACCCGCGTGTCACAAATTAGCTGTAAGTGGCCAGTAATTGGACGCCAATTGGATGAGCCATAGGCCTCTACTAGCACACAGCATACGCCACAGATTTCTAGCTGACACCATTCACTCTCAAGCGTGCTATGCTACACCTCCGCTTCTTATAAAACAATAATGAAACACCGTTGAAACCTCCGCCCCAGACGTGCCAAAGCCAAAAAAAAACACACACACAAATGAACAGCCTGAAAGAGCAAAAGCTGGGAAACACTTTCTTTTACGTCCTCTTCAGCCTGCAAATGCACCTAATTTATATGTGCGTCTGTGCGTCCCCCAACCATCTCATCGCCAGCTCCGTACTATTTAATATAAGTAAACCGGCCGTAAGTATGGGGCGCCAACAATATTTCACTTACAAATCACTGAGCTGCTGTTTCACACAAGTAGAGGCTGCGAGGAAAATTACTGTTAGTGACACAGTTCACTTCAGATTTGTAATAAACGATCTATTCTTGTGATCTACATAAATACCTTTAGCTATCTCCACTTCACACACACACTCTCTTCTCAAGCCAAGCAGCATAGATAGGCCCCAGGCTAGGATGAACAGTACGCTTGTTCTACAGAACGATCGCGAGCAATCACCCACAGCATTTGACTCAAATGCTCTGTTGCAGAGACTCGAAGTGCTTATGGATGGGCTTAACTCCAAAATGATAGACCTTGATAGAGTGGTGAAGAAAGTTGGACAGTCGCTACCAGAGACGATATCTTCGGACGAACTTGTGGAACTCACTGCAGAGACTCTGGCATCAATGTCAACTGTGCATCCGGATCATTCGATATTGGGAGCAAGAATAGCAATAGAACAGATAAAGACAAAGTTGCCAACTAGCTTTACTGAGAATTGTACAAGATTGTACAACTACATGAACAAGAAGACACATAAGCACTCCCCACTGATCTCGGAAGAAGTATTCTCGTTATCCAAGAGATTTGCATCCAGGTTGGATAATGCCATCGTACCGAATAGAGATTATCAATTTACATATTTCGGATTGATGACCTTGAAGAAATCGTATTTTCTCAAGATCGATAAGCAAATTGCAGAGACTCCGCAGTTCTTATTCATGCGTGTGAGTCTAGGGATCCACGGCGCTGATATCGACGCAGTCTTGGAGACATATAACCTAATGTCTCAAAGATACTTCACGCATGCGTCTCCAACGTTGTTCAACTCTGGTACACCTACACAATATCTCTCTTCTTGTTTCTTGATGGGAACATCCGATGACTCAATAGACGGAATATACAAGACATTGCACCAGGCTGCGCTGATATCCAAGGCTGCTGGAGGGCTGGGTATCCACGTTTCAAACATCAGAGCTGCTGGTTCGTACATAGCAGGCTCTAATGGAACTTCAAATGGTATAGTGCCCATGCTCAGAGTGTACAACAATACCGCCAGATACGTTGATCAAGGAGGAAACAAGAGACCCGGTGCCTTTGCCATCTATCTAGAACCATGGCATGCAGATGTTTTTGATTTTTTAAATTTAAGGAAGAACCATGGAAAGGAAGAACTTAGGGCAAGAGATCTCTTCTATGCTCTATGGATCCCTGATCTGTTTATGGAGTGTGTACAGAATGACAAAGACTGGCATTTGTTCTCTCCAGATGAAGCCAGTGGATTGAACGAAGTTTATGGAGAAGAATTCAACAAATTATACCAAAAATACGTTGATGAAGGTCTTTCTATGAAAACTGTCAAAGCTCAAAAATTATGGAACGCAATCATAGAGTCACAAGTCGAAACAGGTGGTCCATTCATGCTCTACAAGGACTCTTGTAATAGCAAATCTAATCAGAATAACCTAGGAACCATCAAATCCTCGAATCTTTGTTGTGAAGTTGTACAGTATAGTTCGCCCGATGAGATTGCTGTTTGTAACTTGGGCTCGGTGGCATTACCTTCTTTTATAGAAAGTTCAGATGATTCAGCGTGGTTTGACTATTCCAAATTACACAGTGTTGTCAAAGTATTGACTAAGAATTTGAACAAAGTTATAGATGTGGGACTTTATCCTACAAAGGAAGCAGAGAATAGTAACAAGCGACATAGACCAATTGCTATTGGTGTTCAAGGTCTTGCAGATCTCTTTATGGAGCTAAGATTACCATTTGTCAGTGAAGATGCTAAACAGTTGAACATCAACATCTTTGAAACGATCTACCATGCAGCAGTTGAGACTTCTATAGAGTTGGCTCGAGAATTGGGGACATATGATAGCTATAGAGGCTCACCGGCTTCTAAAGGACAGCTACAATTCGATTTATGGAATCATAGGCCAACAAATATGTACGATTGGGATGCGCTGAAGAATAAATTAGCAAATCATGGACTTCGAAACTCACTCTTGGTTGCACCGATGCCAACGGCATCAACCTCACAGATCCTGGGGTTCACTGAATGCTTTGAACCATTAACGTCTAATATATACTCGAGAAGAGTACTCTCGGGAGAATTCCAATTGGTGAATAGATATCTGGTTGATGATCTCATACAATTAGATCTCTGGGATGAAGAGATGAAGAATCAAATTGTGGATGATGAAGGATCAATACAAAATATTGGTATCATTCCACAGGATTTAAAAGATCTGTATAAGACCGTTTGGGAGATCCCTCAAAAGGCGATCATTGATATGGCTGCAGATCGTGCTCCGTTCATCGATCAATCTCAATCGATGAATATCCATATCAAAGATCCCACGAAGGGGAAATTGACATCCATGCATTTCTATGGATGGAAAAAGGGTTTGAAAACAGGAATGTACTATCTAAGAACCATGGCTGCTTCATCTGCTATAAAGTTTACTATTGATAGAAGTGTCACACCTTCTGAAAGATTCACGAATCTGAGTGGAACACAAAGTAATGAATCTCTGTTGAGAAAGAGATTATACTCACCGCTGAGAGGACACAGTCCTGTCAATAGCCCCGTTCCAAAGAGGTTCCAAGGAAACATGCTTGGCCAAGAATTATTGATATCACGCTCTCTCACTGCGTCTCCGGAGAGCTCTGTTTTGCTGGAGGATTCGGATGATATCAACAGCTCCACACCGTTGAGCTGTAACCTGAACTACAACGACGGGGCATGTGATAGCTGTTCTGGATAGTCACTGGTGGGACCATCAGGCATCATTCGCTAGTGCCCATTCAATATGCTTAAAGCATTAGTGAGAATCATCAAGCGAGCATACGTAATAACGATTTAACGAAGCAAGACTTAAAGGACCAACAACAATAATAATAATCGATGTTAATATAATACCCCATACGGCACTTTCAAAACGTTTTGACGAGCAGCCTCTTCGAATGAAGTAACCCATGTACATAGACTAACAAATTACAGTGTCAACGTTTCCATTAGTCAGAACGATACAATAAACAGTAAATTACTTCTTGTTCTGGCTAGAGCTTTAATGTAGAGCTATTTCACTGTTGTATGTAATAGCGTATCTGCTAACATTGCATGCAGGTGCGCCGGCCCCGTGCTGATATACAAATTTCAATTTTTGAAGGACCCACGGGAGCTGTAAAGCAGCTAAAATATAAGCAACACCACGTTCTCTCGATGATCTTCGATGATTTGCACGCTTTTCTATGATAATCATTGGCTAATTGACGTTGATAATTTGAGATCACGCTTTCCAAGAGCCGCTCCCTGAACCAAAGAGAATCTGCAGGGCTCGGGAGTATATAAACAGATCGAGATGTACGTCTCAATCGATTAAGTTATACACAAGAGAACAAGTGTCAAATATAAGAAGTGCTACATTGCCATCCCATCAACAATGACAAAGCTCTCGAAAGCAATTTCCTCTCTTGGCTCCATCTTGGCTTCTGCATCTCTTGCTAAAGCCGGTGTTGTATCCTGTCCTGCAAACTCCCCCTTTTCATGCTCTTCCAATGCTCAAGGAACCTGTTGTTTTGAAGGTCCAGGCGGTGCTGTGCTGATGACCCAATTCTGGGACTTTGACCCAGCCACCGGTCCAGAAGATGCTTGGACCATTCATGGTCTCTGGCCAGATAACTGTGATGGTACCTATGAACAGTACTGTGATACGTCTATGGAGATTACTGGACCAGGCTCGATCGTCGAGACTTTCGACGCAGATTTGTTGAGCTACATGAAGACCTATTGGAAGGATTATCAGGGTGACGATGAGAGTTTATGGGAGCATGAGTTCAACAAGCATGGAACATGTTACTCCACTATAAAGCCAACGTGTTACGATGAGTGCTCTCCAAAGAACCAGAACGTCTATGACTACTACAGAACTGCCGTTGAACTATACAAACAATTACCAACATATCAGTGGTTATCCGACGCTGGAATCGTTCCATCCACCGATGCTACCTATTCAAAGGCCAATGTTCTCAAAGCTTTGACCGATAAGTCAGGTGCTAAGCCATACATTGCCTGTGACAAGAACAACGCTCTCCAGGAAGTGTGGTACTTCCATCATGTCCAGGGATCTTTGGTTGGTGGTAACTTTCAACCAATTGACACATTGACCAAGCCAGGATGTCCTGATACAGGTATCAAGTATCCACCAAAGAGTGGTAACACACCAACACCTGTCACGTCTGCTCCAACTACAGCGCCAACCTCAGGTGCTGGTGTAACTACTCAACAAGGTTTTATAGACCTCTCGGGTCAATCAGGATGTTTGATCAAGAACGGTAAATGGTATATTGGAGGAACTTGTGCAACTTACACTTTGACCGAGCTCTCTACCGGGTCATATACTTTGAAGAGTAGCGGAGGTCTTTGTACCCTGGACAGTGGTTTATTCAAGTGTTCCGCAGATGTCACATCACCATTTGAGTTTGAATACAACCCAGACACAAAGGTGTTCACTGCCAACGGTGCTCAACAGTTCAGTGCCGACCACGTGCCAGCAAACTCAGAGCAAGTTGATGTTTCAAGAAGTACCGGAAACGTCCAGTTCCAATTGGTATGGTCAGCAAAGTGAAGTACAATTTATATAACCCTGTGGATAATCGTAAATCCTTTCAATTATAGAAGTTCTTGGTATAATCTTCAACTCGTATAATAATCGCTGGCGTATAACTCCCCTGGCGCCCTTCGCTGCTAAATCCTGTGAGCTTATTTTTATACGACGTGGCCGATAAGAACGTCAATCTCGGCCGACGCACGCTTTTTCCTTATCGTAACGTCACTTAATTCAAATCTGAGCTCGTTACGCCCCACAAAATGCAAATTATAAGGGGACTCGAGAGACAAAACAAACCTTCTTAACTCCATCCAACAAACTACTATCCTACTTCTTTCTTTCACTGCTTCACTACTTCACCACTTAAGTTCTTAAACTCTGAAACACAACACATCAACAATTCATGTCTTTGGCACTACCTTCGTTTTTTCAAAGCCCATTTTCCTTATGGGGGTCTTCTTTTCTATTCTCGCCATCCAGTAGGGACGCGTCACTAGCAGCATCTCATGAACTATCTTCCAATGTTTATTCATCAGTAACTTGTCCTGTTGATCTTCCATTCTCTTGCTCGAACGCTACAACAGTTGATGATCTTTGCTGTTTCGAATATCCAGGTGGAGTTGTCCTTATGACCCAATTCTGGGATTATAGTCCTCCAATTGGGCCAGATGACGTTTGGACAGTACATGGATTATGGCCAGATAATTGTGATGGCTCTTTTGAACAATTTTGTGATTCTTCCTTGGAAATCTCGGACGTTTCATCTATCATCAAAGAACATGACCCAGAATTATTGGAAGAGATGAAGCTGTTGTGGAAGGATTATAAAGGTGATGATGAAAACTTGTGGAAACATGAATTTAACAAACATGGAACTTGTTACTCAACGCTTAAACCTACATGCTATGGAGAAGCTGCAAAGCAAAATCAACATGTATTTGATTTCTTCAACGTCACCATGAATCTATATAGACAACTACCAACTTTTGAATGGTTAAAAGAAGCTGGGATCGTTCCATCTTTGACAGAGACATATACCAAAGATCAAATATTGGATGTCCTCAGAGAGAAATCCGGAGCAGAACCTTATATCAGATGTGACTATAGAAACGCATTTCAAGAAGTATGGTACTTCCACCATCTTCATGGCTCTCTAAATGGTGAACAATTCTCACCAATTGACACATTGACAAATTCTAGATGTCGTTCAGACGGTATAAGATATATACCAAAGGGTTCATCGATAACAACTACATTGACGCCAACAAACACAAGACAGCACCCTGGACCAGAACCAACAGGCGATGATAAACAATCAGGATTCTTGGTGTTAACCCATCAATCTGGCTGTCTGATCAAAAACGGTAAATGGTATGTCTCTGGAACTTGTGCAACGTATAAACTTACTCCATTGGATACTGGATCTTATACTTTGAGAAGCAATGCTGGTCAATGTACACTCAAAGATGGTAAAGTGTTCCATTGTGGTGCTGATGTCAAAGTTCCATTTGAATTCGAATACGATGATGAGACAAAATTGTTTAGCGCTAACGGAATTGATAAATTTAGTGCACCTCATTCACCAAAGAGATTTGAACAAGTTGACATCGAAAGAGGTTCAGATGGAGATGTTACCTTCCATTTGAAATGGAGTAAAAAATGGTGAGTTTCTGTAACGAGCTGCTGTTAATTCTTGATTACTCAAATTCTCAATACTCATGTCATGATCGATCTTAAATATAAGCATCAAATAAATATAAATTCATAGAATATGTCCTCTTAAAAATCCCTTCAAATGTGATGGTATACGTGAATATAGTTAAAAACTACTGCAGTTTCTCGTAATTACTAGTGCTGAAAATTACATAGCGATATGCACTGCAAATAGCTGGCCCTGCGCGTAAATTTCAGTCCTAAGAAAACCATCCACAATTACTCGAGGAATATCCAAATTCAAAAAAATCAACAAACTTTGGAAGCTTCAAAGGAAGGGAAAATACCCAAAACAGCCTGGATTAAACCATAATAATCAGCAACTCTCCACCCGTACACACCTAGACAACCATCAAGCGAGGTCAATGTCTGCGCAGGATACCATAAAGGGTCTTTCACAGGCCCGTGCGATGGTCTACCAACAGCCACAGACCTTTCCACAAGTGCTACAGGCCGTTGTAGGAATGGCATCAACAACACCACATCTTGAAGTTCAACAATGGTGTTCTCAGTTCTTTGCGGATTTATTTAGTTCCGAATTCACACAAGTCGGATGGGCTGTAAAACAAGATAGTATAGGCTCGCTATTACCTGCTCTGATCACCTTGAGTAATCTTAAAGACGTTACTACTTATAAAAATGTCATTCTAACCGCCACGAGTATCTACGATATGGCTTTTGATCTTGTCGCCAAGATCTCTAGTAATGATGTATGGAACCAAATGATTGCGTTAAAGACCAAGATCATTGCGGAATGGAAAGGAACTTATCCTCTGACGCCGAACAACGATGATCTGGACAAGTTCAGATCGATTGGATCCAAGATCGCAGCTATAAAATTCATTGCAAAAGTTGTGATGATACAGAGTCCGCCACAACAACAGGTCAGCGATCCAAGACGTAGAGGTAACCCATCATCATCCTCGAATGAGATATCTATAGCCAATGTTCCTGGAACTCATCAGGTATTAAACAAGATGGCATTGGACGCAGAATCTCAAACTTTACTGGATTCCCTAACTGGGTATTTGATGAATGAGGAATATTTGGTACCGCAATTAATCATCAGCATTATTGAAAATCTTGTGTATGTGATACAGAGACGTAAACAATTCATACCCAAGGTTTTCCATGCAATTGCAAGTCTCGATCTTGATTCGAAGTATCAACATTCAAAAGATAAATTCTTAAAGTTTAAACTGATGAAGAGATTTGTTGAGAGATGTATCAAAAATGCATTAAATTACTGTATCAAATCAGGCGTTATAACACCACAGACTCCACAGAATGGTATTTTTCAAACGATGGTCTCAAGTATAGACGCAAAGATGGTTGAACAGAGGAAAAGAGGTATCATGACAGAATTACCAGGTGAGAAGGCTCGTAGAAAGATCAAAGTTGATCCTAAAAACCCATTTCCTAGAGATTCGATGACGGTGGACGATAACTCCTATACATCTCTTTATCAGTTGATCGATGAGACGAATCCTCTTTTGAACTTTGACGTTTCTTTGATTCCTAAAGAAACGTTGACTAATATTGCCATTGCTACGATTGCCAATACGGATTCTAATAAGCTCATCACTGCGTTAAGTATAGTATCAGCAAGATATGCTGATTTGATTTCTAAGGCTGGAGGTTCTATGCCGATTGTAAAACCTGAAGCAAAGGAAGAGGAATTGAAGAATGACGATTTAGATAATGAAAAGATCTTGGATGCAGCAGAAGCTGATGATTTTAACCTTGAAAGTACATATGTCTTACCTGAGCCTACTTCGTTGAGTGAAAATGATAAGAAGAAACATCTACAACTGATCATTGGCAATTTTTTCAAGCTTTCACAATTACCATCGAATGATAAGAGTATAAGTTCGTTCAATCTTCAAAATGAACAAGTTTCATCAATGGCCAAGATTTCAAGTGTCGCCATTAACGATTGGGGTAAGAATTCATGGTTAGTCTTATTGACGAGGTTGGCTACTAGAGGATTAAATACATCAAGCTCAGAATTGAGCGATCTTATAAGAGAATCCATTTATCAATACTTTCTGGAGAATATACATGAACGAATCGATGTTGTCATTGAATGGCTAAACGAAGAATGGTACGCTGAGTTTGCAGCCAACTGTCAAGACAAGGACATTGTCGAAGAGAAAGATACTCCAATATATTTGAAATGGGCAGAGAAAGTCTTAGGAGTAATGATTCCTTTCTTGGAAGCAACTGATAGAAAGATCTTCATTCGTCTGATATCAGATCTTCCCTATTTGAACTCTTCAATGGTTTCACATCTAAAGTCATTATGTATCGATCCTCAAAGATCTGCCCTGGGGTTTCAGAGTTTACAATTCTTGATTTTATTCAGACCACCTGTTAAAGAGGCATGTGTGGATATACTGAAAGACCTGTATCAGAACAACGAGGACTTGAAGAATACGGTAGGAAACTTATTGGGAAAATATGATCCTGACTATATGGCAGATATGAGGGAGAAAGAGCTGAAGGAAAAAGAAGCTGCTGAAATCGATAATGCCATAGAAGACGGTACGGAATAGCCTGATAGATCAACGTCTGTTTCGTGTCATCAATATATAGCACCAAGAACTCTTTTCTCTCTATAAGCGCTGTAACTGACTCTTTATGTAGGAAAACTGAATGCTTCTTCACTGTCTATTGGAACGTATGATAGCTGTGGTGCCTGCCCTAAATCCCTTGTAAGTTTTGAGCGAGCCATCGCTTTTTGTCTCAGCCTCATATTACGTTTAGCTGCCTGGGTTTCTTTTTGTAAGCGGGCAAGTGCCCTAAAATTGTGCCTGCCGGACTGGGGCTCAGCAACATATAATTTAGCGTCGTTGGTTGGAATTTACCACGGTAATATTATGGCACAGCCAAATTTTTTCATTAGAGGTCCCGCTAGATAGCGCGTGCTGACGTGCGCGTCACACTTATAATTAATCTCTTGATTTTCTAAATCTCCACTGCCTAAAAATAATATCACGGGTACGTCACAGTCACGGTAAAGGCTGCTGCTGCCCGAATTTTAATTCTGAGTTTATTTGACCAAGAAGACGAAGGAATCTTTTTATTTTAAGCTTTGTATTAAGCGCTGTGCAATCCAACTTCACCGGATCACAAAGAACACCAAGAGGAGCAGTGGGCACGGATAGACCATGGGAAAGGGAAGCACTTCAGTGGACGAGCACGGCGTGCCGTACAACTACATCGTGGTGATCGACGCAGGCTCGAAGGGCACGCGCGCTCACCTCTACAGATCATCCCTCGTAGGCTCACAGGACCCGTCGTCGCAGGGAGCACCTGCTCAGCAAGAGAGCAAGCCTATGGATGTTGAAGGTGTGGAGTCTTCGGCCAAGGACTCCAAGAGCTCGAAAGACCCAAAGGGATCAAAGGGATCAAATGGGTCCAGTAAGCCGGATAGTGGTGCACATACCGATGATAGCGATGACGAAGATGTCGATGACGATGACGATGACGATGACGACGACGATGACGATAACGATAATGATACTGACAGCGACGACGACGATGAAGGCCATCATTCCCTCTTAGAAAGGGAATGGAAGCTGGACACCAAGGCCAAACCTCCTAGCAGCGTTCCACAGGTTGAGTTTATCCACAGAAAGAAGATCAAACCAGGCATCGCAACGTTCGTTGATAATCATAAAAAGCTGGGTAAGAAGTACATGGGCAAGTTGATCAAGAACATAGAGAAGCACATTCCAAAGGACCAGGTATCGAGAACACCGGTGTTTCTGCACGCTACCGGTGGGATGAGACAGCTCAGACCGGAGGATCAGTCAAAGATCCTAGACTTCATCTGCCGATACGTCCAGCGTAAGAGTGATCTCTACCTTCCAGACTGTGCTTCACATATAAACGCAATCTCTGGAGACACCGAGGGCCTCTACTCCTGGATCGGACTCAACTACAAGTACGGCGTGTTCGATCTCGAGTCTCAGGACAAGTCGACCTATGGCGCTCTTGACATGGGAGGTGTATCCTCGCAGATCGCCTTCCAGCCTTCGAACGTTGAATCAGGTGATAACTTCTACTTCAAGCTACATCTCAACTACAAGAACCCCTCGGACACAGAGAACTTACACTATGACGTCTTCAGTGAATCGTTCCTCGGAGGAATAAACCAGGCACACTCGAAGTACAACGAATTCCTAATAGAACAAGATATCCGAGTAGATCCATGTCTTCCAGATGGCTACATCAAGACCGTAACAAACAAAGACGGTTCCAAAGTGGACATTAAGGGCTCAAGTGACTTCAACCAATGCCTTGAGTCCCTGTATTCTGTACTCACTGAGATCTCCACGGATAAGTATTGTAACCAGACTGAATCATCGAGTGCTACATCGTGTATTATATCTCATAATTTCCCAAAGATGGACTTTAACGTGAAGAAGCTTATCGGTATAAATCAGATGTATTCAAACTTAAAAGAGTTTCTCAGTTATAAAGATGCATATGACAGAGCGGGTAAGTACTGCTCGATGAGCTATATGGAACTGTTACAATCTAAGGGTAAGACAGATGAGGATGATGATGAGGTGAAACAGACATCCGAGATCTGTTTCCGCTCCTCATGGATCATAAGCGTGTTACACCAGGGTGTTGGATTCCCTCGTTATGGAATCGATGATGTAACTGAAACTGATTCTATAGGACCATCTTCATCCAATGATCTGTTAGTTCCTAACGATTTTGCCGTCTTGGAGGGTTTTTCATGGACCTTGGGACGTGCTGTCTTATACACATTCTTTGAAAATGCAAATCTGTCATCAACTGACCCCTCAATATATCCGGATATCGGATATTATGAACCATCTTCAAAAGTGTTTATCTATGGTGGTGAACAACAAGGTATTCCTGGAAGACGGGAGTACTACAGAGACTTCTACAATTACGATAATGACAACGATAACAATGATAAAGGACACGGTTATAATGGTGCCGATAACGAATATAATGACGAAGATTATGATGACGATACAGACGATAAAAATGACGATGACGATGATGATTGGGATGATGCCCTGATAGATCATAGATGGTGGGGATCTCTTCAATTCTTACTGATCATGGTCATTGTCCTATATTTATTGATGGGTCGTACAAAGAGACAGAGCATTATTGATGGATTCAAAAGAGTGTTTGGTAAGAGTGTGGGCTCACCGTATAGCAGAGTACAGGATGATGTCGATATCGAAGATTTAGAAATGCAACTAGCAGCCATTGACGATGCACATGAGAATAGTAACGAACATGTCGACGTGATAACAATCGATGATACTGATCCAAACAACCACAGCAACAATAAGCACCATCGTTCTGAAAGAGACAGTTTTGAGCTTGATTGATATAGCCTTATACAAATGACTAATACTACAGAGTAAAAGGTTTGAATAAAATATGTATTATAGTATATGTGAATACTAGTGCCTATGAACACATCCGTTAAGAAAAGACAGTCCAGAAGCAGATGTCATATTATAATGTCAACGACTAGTGAAGATCCCCGATATAGAAGAGGAGGACGAATTGAACCCAAGGAATAATAATAAATTTTATAACGAACAAAGAAGACATTAGTGAAGTGAGTGAGGAATAAAGAATATAGGGGACATTAACAGGGACATAACAGTAGCATAACAGTAGAATCCGTCATTTTATAGAAAAATAGCATCACGTGGACAAACTTCACCAGTTATTCAGGCTGTATGACTCTGGAAGCTCGTTACGTTCTGAAGATGGAGGAGCCGGTCCTCTTGACAAATTCAAAGGGAGTGTGCTGCTCAGCTGATGCTCTTCCTCCTCCAACTCTGCCTTCATCTCCACACCGTTACCGTTTGAGCTTACATCACGCTCGTGAAGCTTTCTGTGTCTAATCATATTACTGCGGACGCTAAAGAGACGACCGCAACCATCCCAGTCACATGAGAATGGCTTTTCTCCAGTGTGTGAGTATTTGTGTGTCTGCAAAGATGATGGACGTTTGAACTGTTTCTGACAAATCTCACAGCGATTCCGAAGAGCAGTGGCAGGTCTCATACCCATCAAAGAGTTGATCGAAGAAGATGATCTCTTTGGCTTTGTCATGGACTCGTTTGGATAAGTATTTGAACGTGGATGCAAATATGCAGATCCGTTCAGTCCATTCGATGACGTTCCACTGAGACTACCCATACGAACCTCTAATGTTCCGGGGAAGCTTTGTTCATCAGCTGTGCTGTGACCTCCTGCTGGGCCAGACAGAGAAGAAGGTGCCGTATATGGAGCATCGTTATGCTGTTGCTGCTGATGAGGCAATTGTTGTTGTGGCTGTTGCTGCTGCTGCTGTGATTGCCCAAGAGATGAATATAGAGGCTCAAAATGATGTTGCTGATGAGAACCGAATTGGCTATTTGGCTGGAAGAACATTGGCACTGGTGGCCCATGAGCCGGGGTATGTCCATGAAGAGGAAGCGGTGGAGGTGGAAGCCCGTCATAGAATGGAGGAGCGTTCTGTACTGGATGTGAGAAGGACCCCGACTGTTGTGGGTAGCTCTGTGCTGTGTAATTGTTGTAAGAGGGTAATGAGATGGGCTGTTGTTGTGATGCCTGTTGTTGGCCATATCCCGGGCCAATACCGTTCTGTCCTACCTGTGTGTTTGGATATTGGAACTGGGAGATTGAAGATGATGATGAAGAGCCATTACTGCTTATTCCATTGTTCAGCGGAGGTTGAAACTGTTGTTGGACGTGTGGTAATGGTAATCCTGACATGTATTGGCCTCCATTCAGCTGTTGATGTGATGAGTGAGCATCACCATAGACTGCTGATTGTAACGAGTTCTGAGCTTGTGCTGGATGTTGTAAGCTTTCTGATTGTGACCGAGGTGATAACATTGTGGTGGTGTGTAGCTTGATAGCCTTATATAATTGAGCAATACAAACGTGTATATGAACTGGGTTAGTTTGCAATTGATAATCAGAAGAGGACTAGAGTCTGTTGCAACTGGTTATATATTGATAGTCCCCTATAGTGTTGATCTGCGATTGAGAGGAAATATATGAAAAGAATATGAGAGGAAAGAAGGAGAGTATTTCCTGTTCAAGAATCAGCCAAACTCTAGAACCTAGCGAGATAAACTTCAAAGCACTCTCAAAAGCTCAATTGTGAGCGATAAAACTTGGAGAGACGTTGTACACCTCCAATGGATACGATGTGTATATTTTCCAGGCCGATTAGAATAATCACAAGCCACAAAAGTCAGAAAAAAACACCACAAAAGCCCACTTATGATAAGCTTAACAATAGGACCACCAGAAAGACAACTTTTGTGCGTTAATGTAGGAGTATTTGATAAGGTTCAATCGACAAACAATAGAATCACCCTAAATGCTGGAACCTTCTGCTAACAAGCACTTGATCTTAAAGTGATTTGAGGTGCTGATGGTACTGTTTATATGGGGCAGCTCAACGTCTGCCCCCTCCCCCATTCGTTGTGGGTTTTTTTTTTCTTTAGCAGCTGTAAGCTGCTGGGTCTTTTTGTGTTTTTTTTTTAATTTTTGATGGAAGTGGCCCTTTCCTACATATGCAAATGCAAGTGCCTCTGAGTGCATAGCATTCTGCATCTCGAGGTGTGTGTAAATATTAGTTGTATATGTCGTCTGCGGTTGTATGTGTGCTGCTGCGGGTGCGAAGCTTTTCTGTTGTAACCGCACTGTTTTTGGTGGGCTCCATTTGCTGGTGGGCCGCTCATGATGTGCTACTGTTTTATTGTGTGGGCCTGTAATTGTATTGTAAAATTCCTTGTCATTTTGGCACTAGTTATATTGCGCGCTATAGCTGCTGCTAGGGGCGTTATAATTTTGTCTGTACTGAACTTTATATCGAAAAGATCAGGGCTTGAGCCTTGTCAGCTAGAAGCTGGTGGGGCTTAATTGCAGCTTGTGTGAACTGTTTACATCAGTACTGCATTGGAGAGGGCTTAGATAAAAATAGATTCATATTATTGTGTGTGTTGTATAGGTGCTCAGCCATGGCGTTGTATGTAAAGTGCTCATGCGATATGGCAGTAAAGCAACACTAAAAAGGAAAAATGCCGCTCGTGAGAGGTTATAAATCCATCAGGTTGGCGTGCTTATAAGACGTTCATAACATTTTCCTTTCAAACACAGCTAGCCGGCATATTGATTATTCGACTGCAAGCACGAGGATTAAATCATCATCCTCGATTTTTATAACTCTGATTGTGCGTGAAGTATGTTTATATAAGTAGCCATCATGATGCTAAGTTCAATTATAAGAGCTGATTACCAAGTAATGCCCTGACGAGGTTGCATATTACGCAGCACCTGTAGTAACATCAGTCACCCCAGGTGCGTTCTTGGAATTTGCACACACAGCGATTCGGAAAAATGTGTCTCCATGCCCTATTCGGTTATATAATGCAGCAAACGCAGTACCAGTATAATTGATAGAAATTGGAGTGGCTTTTTACCGTATAGCGTATTAGCGTAGGTGCAAAAAACATCGTGGCTTGTAAGTGATAAAAATAAAAGACGCATAATATTAATCATGCCGGGAGGATCAGACGTGTGGCTTCAATATTGGAGCCTCAACATATTGAGCTTGGACGGAATTAATCTGATCACCATAATATTTGACTACGTCTTATTATAATAGCTGGAATAATACCACACTAGCTGGCCGTGAGTCGACGTCGTAAATTCTAAGCTATTATATAAAAAAGAGCCCTCTCGGGCCGGAATTCACTGATACCTCGGAATTCAAAATAACACCGTAATCAAAAATCGTATCGAATAGAATTAAGAAGCAGGCTCTCCTGGGTATCATGGTATGCTTAGGTTCGTTTCACTATGCCCGGTTAAAAAGCCTTAGGCTTTTGCAGTTTTGCTTCATTTCATAGTGGTTACGTTGCCCTTTGATTTTGCAGCGCCAGCTGCAGCTGCAAGCTATGGATTTTTGAAATATATTTTCGTGGGCAGCAGCAGCTTGGGCTCACCAGGAGAAATCTGTGATTTCTTATAGAAAAGGCTACAGTCGACTGCGTTGGATTGGTTTTTTACCGTAGCGTAGCGTAGGTGCAAAAAACATCGTGGCTTGTAT
>JAJLRR010000205.1:0-13753 GCA_030567175.1 Williopsis lachancei
TGGAATTGAACGATAAACAGTTTAAATCTCTAAGAAGACCCTTACCGGTAACAAGATCAAAAGTTCAATGGGGGAATGCCATTGGTAATTACAGATTGGGTAAAGATGTTGCAAAGTGAATGTGTTAACTATAGTCATAGTCATAGTCATAGTAGTATATATTAGAACAACTTCATCAACAAATACACAATAAAGAATATCATCAAAGCTAATCCAACAAACCTCCATATCGAATTCCCACTTGTCATCGATCTCGTTAAACCTTGGGATGAATCCCTTATTCCTGAAAATAACCTTGAGACTTGATCATTCAACTGATCTATTACTCCATTATCCTCTCTTGCAACGTTTTGAATATCTTGAGTTATATTACGGAATGTTGTTAGTCGTGAGCTTAGTTCGTCGAACTTTGAGTTGTTTGTGTTCTCAGCCTGGGCATATGACATTGTTATGGTGGATGTTATTTGATATTAATGGTCTATTGGGATATATAACCCATAGTATCACTACATACTTAACGTGAATGGCTGCTCAATGTTTTGATTTTGAGTTGTTTTATGTTTACTTTAGACCGCGATTTACATAGTTAAGGGATACATAGTCAAGAGATACATAGTTAAGGAATAGTTTATAAGAATAGTATACGCTAAGGTTATAGAGCTAATGACTACTTCTAATACAAAGATCGTTAACGATATTGATACAATTTATTGATTACTGAATGTTATTTAATGTTAGTATTTGTACAACCATTGAAATGATTAATATGGTACGATAGTCATAGGACAAATATTCAAATAATTGATAATCTATTGTCTTTTGATAGCTGGTGGTTTTACTATTACATATCAGCTGATATGTAATATACAACCAGCTATAACAAAAGAAACTCAGAGTAGATCTTGGTGTTAAAGTTTGTTAATCTTCATGCTGTGATCAAGTAAAGGCGAACTGTTCTCATCCCGATAAGAAATATCAAAGTTATTTATTATACTGTCATATGACAGACCATCATTTTATTAATCTAGATGTAATGAAACATACTCTTTTGAATTGTTAGTATGAAAGTTGTTATATGAATAGCACAGCATAAAGATAGTATAAATAATAATCATAATCAGACGTTAAAATGTTGTTCTCATAGATTATAAAAGAACCATAGTGAAACTAGGCATGTTTCGGTTTCTTAGAAATCACTCGAACGCAAATTATAGTCATCATCTTAAACTCAATGTATATATCAAGTATGTATATATCAAGTATGTATATATCAAGTATGTCAATGTCTATTGAATGTTATTAGTTAACTCACCGTTTGAAGAACAAAACACTTCAAATGATCGACCTTATGATATCAAGAAAGTCGATTGATAATCTCAATTGACTCATCAATCAACAGACCAACTTTTTGAAGTGCTTTATAACTCTACCCAAAGATACAAAGAAAGGGAAGAATGTTGAACAATATGGGAATTTTTTTCAGTGTAGTTAGTTACAGCTATAAAGTTTCTGACCTATCCGTGTCACATGACCAGAGAGCTTAGGTTTTGTTACTGGTCTTTCAAGCTTGATTCCAACACCCAAACACCACATTGTGTCTACCCGAAAATATTTCACTCAACTCTAAGACTAATATGTGCTACATCCAGACACCACTAGTATTAACCGAACAAAACACCTACCCTCCCGCACAAAAATTCACAGTCACACCCAACCTATCGATCGCTTCGAAATCCCTCCCATCAAAACTGAATAAAATCCAAAGGTCTCTCAATACATCACCACCACTGTTAGTTTAAAAGAAGGTTAACACTTCAAGAACATCCACCACATAATGTCCACTGAAACTACTGTTAAGGCATCCAACTGGAGATTGGTCGAGGTCGGCCGTGTTGTCTTGGTCAACAAGGGCCAATACAAGGGTAAATTGGCCACCATTGTTGAGATCATTGACCACAAGAGAGTATGTTATTGTTTGAATAATAAATGGGTAATAGAGAGTGTTATATCCATTGGAGAGGGATAGAGAGAGAAGGAGTAGAATGAGAATGTTACAATAATGCAATATTGAATAGACAATATGATCAAGAGACCCCATAGAGATAAGGAATGTGATATGAGATATAGAATTATAGAGAAGACATGGAGATATACATAGACCACACAAGGAGTATAAGAGGATATACAAAGACAAAGAAGGAGATACAGAAACACAGATACATTCATCTTCAGAAGATAGTGACATGGAACTATGATACCCATGAAGTACAAAGTTAATAACACAAAGTAGAAATGTGGCATGTTAATACCAATAACAAACAAAGTATACAAAAGACATACAACATCACTTACAAAGATTCTCTCTACTCTCCAATAGGACTATACGTCTCTACTAACCATTTCATTCCACCCATAACCAAAAGATAAAATAAATATACTAACAACACTGTTTTTTCAATAGGCTCTTGTTGACGGTCCATCCACCGGTGTTCCACGTCAATCCATCTCTTTGGCTCACGTTGTCCTCACCCCATTGACCTACGCTCTTCCAAGAGGTTCCAGAACCGCCACTGTTGCTAAGAAGTTCGAGGCTGCTGGTGTTGCTGAGAAGTGGGCTGCTTCCTCATGGGCCAAGAAGATTGCTCAAAGAGAAACCAGAAGAACTCTTTCCGACTTTGACAGATTCAAAGTTATGGTGTTGAAGAAGCAACAAAGATTTGCTGTCAAGAAGGCTTTGGCTAAGGCTTAAATGATTAATCTATCTGTATAATTGTTTTATTTACGTTTGGGCATACGCAACTTGGTTTGTTATTTGTAGTGTTTGGTATTATTACTGTTACTATTAACTGTTATATACTACCATAGTTATTCTGTCTCTTTAACAACTCTTGGAGATACTGGACCAATAGCACAGGATTGTTCCTTGTCTCTGGCTTTTCTTGGAATATTCTCTGCATTAGGGCCATTTCATTGGATCCAATGTTTGGATTAGTACTTGTAGTAGTACTAGCAGTGCTAGGCAATGATGGATCGTATTCATCTTGGTCAAATGAAGGTCTATATCTACCATCATCAACGGAGTGTCCATACGACTGTGAACTGCTGCTATTCTCATGAACGGCCTGTTTCTTGATGAACTCTTTGATCAGTTCCTGTTTAACTACCAACACAATCATCAATCGATCTTTATTATCTCTGTCATTATCTTCATCATCACTACTTGTTATTATACTGTTACTACTGGATAGTAAATGTTTGAGGAATTTTGGTCTTTTTGACGATGAAGACGATGATAAGGGAAAGATATAAGCATCTTTAACAAATTGTTGTTTACTTCGAACAACTCCATATTTCTTCTTCTTGTAGAAGTAGTCCCATAGTTTCTTGAACCCTGTGTTACTGTTATTGTTATCATCTTCGTTATCGATCTGTTGTTCCAATTCTAACAGAATCATCTTTCTATTAGAACTATTATGATCACTATTCATACTAGCATTACTAATCTTCAAGAGATAATTCTCTGCAGTTGAACTATCCAATCTACCTTCAATCTCTAAGGGTAAATTATTATCAAATACGTTAAATGAAACTTCATTTGTGAAAAGTTCATTTGATAAATCCGTTGATATGAATTTAACACAACTTTCAAAATTTGTAACTCCAGTGAATATAGTTTGACCAAACCAAAGTTTTGTATTCTGTTGTATTGAATTTGGATCATATATATCATCATCATCATTATCTTCTTTCTCATGATTATTTTGATCTTTAATGTTCTTTTGGTTCAATATCTTGGATAGTTCATCATCATCATTATCCATATCTTGGACAGTTTCAAGATCATACGAATCATGGTTTGTTGTTAGATGGTCATTGTACAATGCATTGATGTTCTTCTTTATTGTAGTTGTGACTGTTGGTTTGACATCTTGCTTCTTTTGCTCATTAGTACTACTAGCAGTAGCAGTAGCAGTAGCAGTAACAGTCAAGGGCTGACTGTTATAACTATCAATGTCAATATCCCTCTCCAACAAAATGTCACCTTTATGAGTTCTTCTGATGTTTGACATCTCAACTTTCTCCAACGTTGCCAAAGTCATCGATTCTTTGATTGCATCTTCCTTTTCCCTTCTTAAATCAGGGTTTAAAAGTTCATTAACAGGCATTATTACGAGTTTATTGAATGGGATATGTCTGTTGATGATCGAGTTTCGAAGTTTAACGTTCTTATCGTCTAAAAGGTTTACAAAGATCCTTGTCGAAGCTTCTTTATAATCTTTAATATTTAACCTAAGATCAAAGTTATGTTCAGAATACGCCTTGTATAGTTCTTCTTCTAACTTAATACTCCATTTAGAACTAATCTCTTCAAGATTCGTTGAGCTGTTGATCTTATTATGCTTATTGAATAACGATTTATCGTTATCCTTTATCGCCTTGGATAACAGATTTGTAAACATTCCTTGGAATCTCTTTCTAACAGCTTCTCTTGCCTTTTGTTCAATGTTATCTGCATCAGCACTTGGAGATTTACTCTTACTGTTGGCTTTCTTAACCTTGGTCTTTGGTTTCTTTTGTGTGTTCTTGTTGTTGTCATTGTCTTCTTCCTCATCATCATCAGACATTGAAGTATCGCTTCTTCTTCTTCTCTTCTTTGTATCTTTGTACTCAACATCTTTGTCAGGATCAACATTAATATCAGTCTTCTTGTTTTGTTTCTTCTCCTTTTTCTCAATTACAAATGAAGCCATCAATTCTTTAACTCTTGCATCACCCATCTTACAATTCAAATTGTCATAATCTGGATTTGTTGGATCACAATTATTACACCTATAACTCTCCGGAACATTGGATGGATCCTTCAAGATACATTGGTTATGTTGCCATGTACGACATTCATCACATTGAATCATATCACCTTGTTCTTCATTCTCTTCGTCGTAGTTATCGTCTGTGGTTCCACATACTGAACATAGAACATGGCCTTCATTGTCTTCATTGTCTTCATTGTCTTCATCACCCTGATCATCATCTTCTCCTCCATCAACTTTCAACAGAGCCTGTTCGATCAAATCACGCTGTTCAGCATTGATCTCCTCGAGATATTTGTTCTGTCCTTTGTTCGACCGAGAAGATCGACGTATGAGATGGTCATCAACTTCCATTGTTGTGATAATGCTAATCAATTGTACCAATCGGTATAAACATAAAGTACAAAACAGTTCAAAGTACAAAGTGGTGAGGTTAAATGGATTATTTTTCTTCTATGATAAATTCCGGAGATTATCATCAGGTGACTAAAAGTCGGGATAATTATCATAATATCACGTGATATATATTATAGCGTTCTTGTTTACATTTCACTTTTTGGTTTATAACCATAAACTTATTTTAATTGGGGAGTATGAAACAAAAGATTTGTTGTTCTATGTTTGTTATAACAATGATTCCCTATAACGGACAATCGAGAATAAACTCACCAATGGTCTTAGTGCACTAGGTAAACGTCTCAATGAACACCCAGCGTATGGTTTGAAATCAACTCAATAGTTGAGATGTTTATACTCCATCTGTTATTATATAAAGCCAGAGATGCTCTTATTTGATCTTCTTTCTATTCCATCACCATACATCACACGATAAACTGATCACTGAATACAATACGAGAAACCTCACAATGATCCACAAAGTTATAAAACTTCCTAACAACAAAGAGTACGAACTAAGATTCTCATGTTCCAAATGCTATGAATCCTCGAACTATCAAAATTGTACACATTTTGAAGATTTTGGTAATCTTGACCCAAAGAGTTTGGATTATTATCTCATCTGTGATGATAATGATATTAATACCACTCATCATGATAACCATCGTTATCTTTTAGACGTAATGAAAATCTCTTTAAGATTCAAAGTTGTTAAACAACCTTTTTCAAATATTTATTGGGATAAACAGAGAAATGAAATTTGTTCAAAGAATAACGATATTCATAAGTTTCAATGCAATTGTTCAAAGGATTGTAAAAGTTCTAACACTTTGTACATTAAATCATTTGTTAATCTTGAAATGCTGATTCAGTTGGATAATAAAGACAATAATAAAGTTTATAAAAGTCTAAGCAGAGATGTTAGAAATTCTGATAGTTTTATTCCATTTCTTGGTTCAAAGAATAGAATTATAGCATATAGACTATGGAATTATCAATATGTTAACAACTTGGTTAACTATGATAATTCAGATGAAATACTAATAAGACAAATTGGTAAAGATCTTACAATTTCAAATGATTCATCCATCATTTGTAGATTGTTAAAGTTGAAAAAAATGTATGAGTTGCAATATTATAAGGAAGCTATGATTGCTAGAAAAAGATCTCATAATACAATACATCCATTGTTCTTTGCAAAGAAGAGATCAAATGGAGATTTTTGCTTGGTTAATCAGATGGAACAAGAAGATACTAAACGTATTCAAAATTTGAAGAAATACAAAAAGGGGATAGCGTTTGCAAAATATATTGCTACACTATCTATAACAAATGATACAACGAATGTTGAGTTAACAGATAAAGATCATGATAAACCAAAAGAAAATGAAACAATCGTATCAGAAACTAACGATGACTCTGATGAAAATGATAACACTGATGACTCTGATGAAACTGATGACACCGATGCTGATGATACAGAAGATGCACAAAAGAGGACCAAGAAATCTGATGTTGATAAATTTATTGCCAAATATATAAACTTATCTGAATTCGAAGATTCTGATACGAAGATTACCGTGGATAATATCAGCGAAGAGATTTCGTCATTCAAAGTCCATGGTATCATACCACCTGAAGTGATAAAGAGTAAGCAATATTCTGAGATAACAGCTAAACCTTTTAGAGATCTATACACTAATGCTGAAATTGCTGAAAAGACAGATCAATTACCTTGTGTTAATCCAAAGGAACTTGAACCATTCTCCAATCAAAAACAAACTTGTTATATTGATTTCTCAGAAGCTGATACATTAGCTAAAATGCCCAACGTTGCCTCTAAACCTCTTGTTATTGGTCATAAACGTCATAGTAATGATCAGATCAATGATTATTATAAAGAAGTTCCTTCTACAAGCTCTTATTGGTATGAAACTGTTAGTTATGAATTTATGAGTCAAATTGAAAGAAATATAAAATTACAATCACAGAAGAACTTATTGGCATTACAAAATTCAAATTATAACAATGAAAATGATATAGAATCAGAGATTATGAAAACTGAACATGCTACAGTACATTGGGTTGATGAAATGGTGGAAAGAGAACGTAAACGTTGGAGTCACATCGATGTTGAAGCTCACTGCATCAGTGAACTGTTTGATGTAGATCTTGATACGATGTTTACAGAACCATACTCTGAATAGTATAAATATCATGAATTCTATGGATATATCAACTTTTGTGTAGTGAGACGATGCAGTGCTCATGGAGACATTGTACATAGACAAGTACTGAATCAGACATAGACATAGACAGGTATTGTGTGTGTATATGTCAGTAAACACCCGGACATCATATAGTATTACCCTCAATACACTCAACTTTTGAACTCTTTCATCAACGTCCTTCTGTATGGCCATCTGATTAAGTAAGAGAACAGAGCACCCATAGACCATCGCATAGGACATCAACAGCAACCTTTTTATCGAAGATGCACGGCCAACTAGTCATAGTGTTAGCCCAAAAATATATAAAGGCTTTTCTTTTTCGCCACATTCACCTCCAGCGCTTCCCTTTTGGGTAATTCATCGTACGCTGTTTTGCGCTTTGTTTTGTATGGGATATTGACCAATCGGGTAATTTGTCGTCTCTGTTATACCCCTATAAATATTTGTCGCAATTTTCTGCTAGTAGAGACTAAGAGAAAGTGCTTTCATCTTCGCCAATTTGCGAAAAGCTCTATACGGACCGAGCTATAGTGCTGCAAAAATATTTCGAGTCTGCGGAATTTACAGCTTTCTTTTTCGCTTTTTCAGAAATATTTATTCAAATCAAATCAAGACATAAACAACAACATCAACATTGAGCGTTTTACTTCGCCAACTGTTCAGCCCAACTACCAACACCTCACCGAACAAACTGGATCTATTCATCATCAGCCAGCATCAACCATCATCAAACCAATAAGAAGAACAAATTCACTTGCACACAGCAGCTTCTCAACACATACACTGCAAATGTCTTTCGCAGTACAACTATTCAAAGATTATTTTCTCTCTGAGAAACCAATCGGTTCGACAATAGCCGATTTAACATGGGAGATAAATCCAAAGATCTCCATCAACAAACTGAAGACTGTAAGACTCAACCGTAATGATAAGGTCTATTACTCGACTCTGTTTGTCTTTCTCTGTTTTGCATTCTACTTGAATCCTGCTCAACTATTGGTCAAGATATTGGTTGTTTCATTCTTTATCCTATTACTACTGGTTCCATTGACATCACAGTTCTTCGTCTACGGTACACCGGTGCTCACATGGGTATTCTTCTTCTTCTCCTCCACCACCATCTCTGCGGCATACAGACCCCCAATCAGTGTCAAAGTGCTACCCGCCGCGGAGACCGTGTTATATGGTGATAATCTTTCACAGCTATTGGCAACTTATACCTCTCCGGTGCTCGATATAATGGCCTGGTTGCCATACGGTATCATCCATTTCTCATTTCCATTTGTCGTTGCAGGCTTGATCTTCCTATGGGGTCCACCAACGTCGCTTAGATCCTTTGGATTTGCATTCGGTATGATGAATTTGATTGGTGTCATTACACAGTTGATCTTCCCTGCTGCTCCACCTTGGTATAAGATCCTCCATGACTTGGACCCTGCCAACTATTCGATGCTTGGATCACCTGGTGGATTGGCAAGAATCGATGAACTATTACACCTGGATATGTACACGACGAATTTCTCCAAAAATTCTCCCGTTGTTTTTGGTGCTTTCCCATCATTACATTCGGGTTCTGCTACGATGGATGCATTATTCCTTACATGGTTATTCCCAAGAGGTAAATATTTCTTCATACTCTACGTTATGTGGCTATGGTGGTCAACGATGTACCTTACACATCATTATTTCATTGATGTTATGGCTGGTTCATTCTTGGCTCTTGCAGTGTTTTTGTATACAAAATATCTTCATTTACCTGTAAATGAAAAATTTGCCAAAAACCGTTGGTCATATTCAGATATTAGAAAACTTGATATGTTTAAAGAAGATCCATTGTTCATCAACGAAGATGAAGAATCAGGATTAAACCGTGGCTTACCTACAGCAGATGTCATTGTCAGAGCAAGATCAAGATCAATCCAACAACCAAGAAATCAACAGGCTTTTGAAATGGATGTCTTGAAGAGACAAAGAGTTCCAGCTAATATCTCATCATTGCCTCCTATTCCAAATGGAAACAATAATTTAGACGATTCAGATTCATCCTTTTCTGCTCAAGATGGTAATTCATCCCTAGCTTTTGAGATTGGTGATCGTACTTTCTCAAGATCTTCAAATACTTCAGTTACTTCTGTCGATTCACAGTTCGATTTGGGTATATCGGGAGGAAAGACAAGAATTGATTAATAACTTACAACTTAACGCATTGCATTAATATACTCCATTATACACTTTCATACCTTAAATTCTCCATACACTCTTACATACAGTTACAGCAGTATATCACTGCGAATTTGACTAATTGGTCTAATCTAATCTAATATACAATCTAATATAACGATACAACGATAGGATAATATACATATGTAGGTCTTGTTATACTACTAGCATGGGAATGGGTTCTTCTCCAGCCAGCCCTTTAGACAAGATCTTTATCCCATCATTAAAAGTTGATGTAATATTGCCAGTAAAAAAATGGGTAATGAATAGAAAAAGAAGGTGGTTTGAAAGTAAGCCAATTAAAGATTAATCAGCACCGTATCAGACCTTTACATGGAACAGCTTGATATAACTGTCCAGACTCCTTCTCTGTGGCGTATAGTTTGTAAAAACATTACAGTGCTTAACAAAGTGTTGATCGAAGACAGAAGTAAAAATTGTACTTTTTTATAGATTTTCTACTTTTTACCCGCGCCATCTTTTTATTAGCGCACACTTTTGTATAACAAAGGTAAACAGCATTGGGCGGCTAATTCTACAAGCATGTAAAGATTTACTCCTGCCGTTTGATGTTAATATTTACATACAGTACGCCACCAGCGGCTACTGATCACCACACCTGGAGCTCCTCGAAGAGATCAACTCTGTGCTTGGACTTTTCAAGGTGCAAGCCAACCGCTCTACGAATCTGATCAACCATCTTTGGCGGTCCACAGGACATCACACAGACTGTGCCACCTCCGCTTGACTCCTGTGTAAACTCCTGTACCAACAGGTCCTCAATTGCTGGTCTTCCATAGTGGAAGGTTATGGAATCGGATAGCAGCTCGATGCATCTGCTATAAGTCGACGGTCTATCACTATGACGCTCATTCTTGACAGCGTCACTGTCATGGCCGCTGCCACTGCCGCTGCTGACACTATCAACAATCACATCGCTGCTGGATATCGAATGCTTCTCGTTCTCGCTTTCGGTGGTGTTATCAGACGTTGAACTGCACGATTTAGTCGTCACGTCACTCTCAACTTCACCAGTGATGTACACATCGCATTGCACTTTTGAACCTTTCAACGCCAACAGCTCTTCATAGAACCAACAGATGGCCTCTGGGTTTCTAATGGTCCATAGAAGCTTCACTTGTTGTTTGATATCACGCTGCGCAAGATCACGAGCATGGTAATAAGGACCTGGAATACCGTTACCTCCGGCATAGAGTAGCGCAGTGTCATACTTATGGGTTGGTGCGTGATGTCCGTATGGACCTTCAACGGAGACTTTCAATGTGGCTTTACCTCCAGCTTTGATACATTTGTTTCTGATGTACTTTGTCATACCCCTCTTGGCCTTGATGTACACAGTGATCTCGTCCTTCTTCAACGCTGAATCTATGATTGTGAATGGATGAGATTGCCAAAATCCATATGGAGTGAAGAAATAGAGGTATGCAAATGAACCCGGGAAAGAGTTAAAGAATGGTCCTTTTTGAACTGAGACTTTGAAAGTGTCATCTGAGATGAATTCCACCTGGGCATCTCTTATACCAAATGCAGAGATTCTAAGTACTCTAAGGAGTCTATCAAAGGACCAAACCGCTATGGATGCATATAACCACTCCATATAACCAAGGGAATAACAATGGTACCAACAACCTGCTATGAAGAACGTTGCTAATATTATATGGATTGTCAAGAAGACTTCATAGTTGATCTTTCTGAAATAATGCATTGCTTGGAAACAGATTATTCCAGCTGATGTTGTTGCGACTGCTCCCCATCTCCAATATTCTCTTTGGTAGTTTCTCTGTAAACTGCCATTTCCAAGCGCATATGCTGTCCAGCAGACAGAATGGACCAATGCATGTGAAAACATGAATCTTGAAACCCATTTATGGAACATTATGAATGAAGAGTATGGTAATCCTGTCAACTGTGTCAAGATGTTGTTTCTACCGGCAAAGATGATCAACATTGGAATCATACCAAATGCAATTCCACCTGTTCTATCTGCGATGATTCTGAGAAGTGCTAGATATCTTCTGTTGAAATATGTGCTCACCTCATAGTTAATAGTTGATACAAGGATATTCAGGCAGAAGAATAAGAATATGATGATAGATTCTACTCTTGTTGGTACCAACGTTGATCCAACTTTCCATAGAGTTGGTGCCTCAGTGTGATGATTGTTGAACAATGCAGGGATTGAGATGTGTTTTCTATAGAGATTGATGAATCTATTGTTCAACTTGTTCTGATAACCCAATCTTTTGACAAAGTTCATCGAGCCAACTATCATGAATACAAAGATGAAATAACAATAGAAGATACCTGCAAATGTATGCGGAATATCCCAGTTATAGTTTGTCTTCTTATAGTATTCATAAAGAGGCCTAACTTTCTTCTTTGGAATACTCACTGGAGCATGTAACTTGGTCTTTGTTAAATTCATTCCCTTTGTGTTGATGATGAATTTTGTTGCATTGTCATATGCATCAAAGAAATAATCCATCTCTTTATAATCATCATTTGAAACACTTGTTGTTTCAAAGCATTTGGTTCTAAGAGTCTTTATTGTCTTGTTAAAATGTTTGGAATATTCATCAAATCCATTTGCAATACAAATTGTCAAGGAACCAAGTGCTGGTGGATAATTACAAAATGAATCGTATGTATTGGCCTTCTTTTTACCAAGACTATAGTCCCATTTATAAGATTTTAAGAGACGTTGACAACTGTTGAGCATCATCTTTGGAGGCTCACTTAGAATCTCATTCTTGACCGGTTTGGCTCTGACTGTGTTGGTCAATGCGATGAATACAATGACCAATTGAGTTATTAGTAACTTCATAATTGATCTGTTGAGCTCTGTAAAGACTGTGTCTTTGCTGTGGTTTATGTCCTATTGGACTATTCAAAAGGACATCATGTACCCTATTTATACTTCCAATGAATCCATCGATGATGATACATTGACCACTAGGACAAAGGGTATTCTATAAAGTGGTGCGAGGTCCCTGAATGATGAACTTGAGTGAAATTCTATTGTTGTTGAGATGAATAGTACTAGTATTGGAAAATCTTTTCACTCTGATTGAAACTCTTACTGTTACTGTTAGTGCATCATGCATCGATATTTAAGAATATCCTCATTAATATAAATCCACGATCGACACAATTTGCTGCGCTTGCATATGATCAGCTATACAAGCGTTAGTTAGATCTTTTAGATAATAAAGATCTAGTTATTACATATTGCATTACTGTATTCACGATTCTTTAACTAGTTATAATAGTTGTACAAAGGACTAGGCTTGCACGAGCCACGACGTCGACGTAGTGATCAATAAATATGAGACCCTGGTACTAGACATTGAACCAACAAGCTGATATTTGACAGCAACCTCATCTATATTAAACCAGATCGACAATGTTAAGCTCGCCTCTAACTATGAAATATGACGTTGCCTTGCTCTGTATCAATTACAGCCATAATAATCGTAGCAGCCATCAATATTTCCGTACATTATAACTTCTAATAATTAAGGAGCGGGTATAACTTAATCCTGCATTGTGCATATTACAATAAGGGACTGGCCTCGTTTCTCGAGGCGTACATGATCCTTATTTAGGTATAATTAGTATACTAACATTATTCTTATGATAGCTGCTACTACAGTAACATTAAAATATACACCCATTTATAATAAGCGAATGAGCTCAGAAATTGGTGTTGCTCTCGTGAGGAGCCGATGAACTATAGAAGCTTATCTATATCGCAGCATGAAATCACCAACTTAATCCCTACAGCTTGGCCTAGCTCTGTTTGCTTATCATTGTACAGCTGTTATAAACAGCTATAATTGGCTATTTGCTTGGACATGTGAGCTACAGTTGTGATATTAGAGCTGGTCATGGGTTCGTGCAGTGCGAACTGTACGTAGGGCCTTGCAGCTTATTTCCGCTCATTTCCGCCCACACCCGCGAAATTTGCCAAAAAATAAAAAATAAAAACACAACGTGAGTCTCATGGTGGAGACTTGGAAATTCATTCAGAGACTCGTGTACGTACAAGGACGTACAGCAAGGCGTTTCAAATTA